>VXBI01010439.1:548315-617151 GCA_013397375.1 Toxostoma redivivum | reverse complement strand
TTTTTTTTTTTTTTTTTTTTTTCAGGAATGGCTCTTATAGAGGGAATTATGTTTAATCTTTTTATATTTGAATCTTTAAGTGAAAATGTATGAATAACTACACACAGTTGACACTAACAGGAACACTATAGCCTACTCAAGTGAAGATATGCTTTCATTGCAGCTGTAAGTATGTGATAACATTCCAAATTTAAAGATTGTTGCACATAATAAAAAATTTGGAATGGCATTGGATCATTATTTTTAATTGCATTCTCTTCCCTCATGTCTGATACACAACACATTCATTTAAGTGGTGAGCATGTTACTCTAAAGTTTTTGTTGGAAAACTTTGGTATCCAGAGAGAGTTTAGAGGTTACTAAATAATAAAAAAATGAACAGAAATAATGAAATAGTAAACACAAATACGAGAAAATAAACCCCACAAATTTTCATGTAAAAAAAATAATAATTCTGTTTTTTCAAGTGACAGTTGAACATCTTTGTGACTGGAAGAATCCTCGGGGGAAAAGGTTACCCACTAACCAAGCAAAAACATATGACACATAAAAATGAGTTAGCATTTACAACAATGAAAAAGGATTGGGAAAAGAAAGCATTTGAAGCATATTAACATAAAATTGTTATTAAGTTTCAAGAAAAGGTAGGTAGTTCTGAATACAAATCTTTTTTCTCCTCTTTTTATAGTCAAGAAATTATCACAAATTGAATATCAGTAAACAGGAAAAATACCAGAATCCCTTTGCACAGCTTGTTGATAATTGGGAATTGGTTTCCAGACAACAAACTGAGAGAAAGTAAGTATTGTGTATCTACTTAGACAACACAGTCATATACTGGAATGGTTTCTTTCATATAAGAATCAACAGTTGATTATAAAATTATTTTCTTTCTGAAACAGTGGAGTAAAAGCTAAAACCTGTGCTACATTCTGCTCATGGTTGCTAGGGTTTTCTTCATTTAATTTACCAGACTGATCTCCCTGAGCTGTGCAACATCTACACATCAGGGTCCCCAAGAGACTCCCCCACAGACACCCCACGCTGGTGCACACCAGGGGCTCAGCCTGAACGGCAGCTCCTGCTCTGCTGGGAACTCACCTCACTCTGGGAATCAGGCATAAATGGACTAGGTATAAATGAAGGGGGGATATGACAACCTGGTCATTTCACTGTGATTGCTTTTTTAAAAATAAAATATTGTTTCTGTCACTCTCCTAAAGTAATAATCACATTATTGAAAGGACTTGCAAACATCAAGCTTAAAGTTTTATACGCAAATTATTTATTCTTTCATTATTCTTGTTAATCAGAGAGCTTAGGCTACTTTTACCTTTCTACCTTATATTTTAGTGTAAAGAAGGAAGTTTTCAACCATTCACTAGATTAACAGATAATTTTTTCAATCTCCCTTCCAAAAATGAAGATGTCTCCTCAAGCTGCTTACTGTCATAAGTGTTAGAAGCCTGGTCAAAACTCTTTAAGATGTATGGAAGCCTTATGCTTTTTCAGTGCTTTTTTTTCCAGAACTTTAAACAGTTGGGTTGCATGGTTCAATTATTTCATTTTGAGTACAAAGCCTTCAGAGTTCCCAGTGGGTAAATCCTGGTAACAACTGTGTTCTACCTGTGTCTGTAACAAGCCAGAGAAGCTGAGAAGATAATTTTTATGTCTCTAATTCCCCACTGGTTGGTCTTTGCTGCATGCCTGGTGATGGCATACAGCCAAGCATATAAAAGAGGCTTAGCATTTCTCAGCATGCAGGGCAGCTGCAATCCAGCCCATTAATTGCTTCAGCCACTACCAAGAAGGCATGCTAGAATACTGCCACAAAAACAGTGCTCAGGGATATATCTTCCATCCTCCAAATCCTGCTGTTTCTAAAACTGGGGCAACACAAACATTTTCTCATTGTATTCTAGATTTATTTTTCCAAGTCCTGTTTAGCTAGAGGTTGCTTCCTGTTCTGCTTGAAAAAAGAACCATTCTAAAGAAGTCCAATAGAAACACTGTATTTTAAATTATTTTCCCCAAGGAAAAAAAAGAAGGTTCAGAAATCTTATTACTTTATAAATGAGTTTTCAATTTTGAATGTTTTTACACTTCTGTAGAGCACATCTATTTGTCATTAAATACATTTTCTAAGTAATTTCCTTTTCTTTTTCCCAGAAAGTGTTTTGATAATAATTAGTGATTATTTTTCTTCCATTGATTATGATTAGTTTGTGGATCTTATTTTACTGAATTAATCTACTTATTTCCGCAACCCCATGTATGCTTAGACATGTTTTATCCCATAAAACCTGTTTTGACCAAAGGACTCTCTTAAATGTAATTTGCAATATTAATTTCTGATAGTGTTCTTTGCAATTAATCTTGACAGGGTGACAATTTGCATTTTTAAAAAGACTGATGGTTATTTTAGCTACCTGTTCTTTTGGGGTTTAAGGATAAACAGTTTAATGCTGTGAATAGTAACGTAATAGGTCACAGGAGGATATTTTGGGAAACACATTTACAAAGACCATGACAACTGAAAGGGAGCAGAAGAAAGCACAAATGAAAGTTATTGTCAAATTTTTTTTGTAATAGACTTCTGTTGGGCATTCTAACACTTCAGTCAGAAACACTTCAATCTTTCAAACAGGCACAGACCCACAACAATGGCTTTGTCATCAAGTTATATACTCAGATTATTGCCTTCCAAGGGGAGTGCTATTCCTTTTCACGGATTAAAGTCATAAAATTTAAATCACAGAATTACTTTCTAGTTTTTTGAGAACTTGGAAATTTGTTTCAGGTAAAAAAAAAAAAAATTACTCTAGTTTTTCAAGCCTTTCCTATTCCCATCACCTTTCTAAATCAATCATCACTTTTCTAAAACTTCTGGAGAAAAAAAAAAGGCTCTATACAAACTTTTAGGACAGATAATGAAGCACAAAAGTAGAGTGGCTGTATTATTTCTGACTAAATGGACATGAAGCCCAGCAATTTGTATCCAAAATTAATTGGCCCTCTAATTGGAAAGTAAAGAGTAAGGCTTTTGATGTCTCTAACAGAATCAAAGCAGTCTTGCTTGGATAGCACTTTTGGATACCATTTAAGTACAGGCTTCTATTCAGAGATGAACTTTGAACATCTCCAAGGAGGGGAGTCCCTGGACAACTTTTCCAGTGCTGCACCTCTCTCCTAGAGAAAAGATTTTTCTTAATTTCCAGACTAAATCCCAGGAATCACAGTTTAGTCTTTTGTCCACTGCATGTAGGGTTAGGGTTAGCACAAGAAATTCCCATACACTCTCAGAAGGACATTCATGATCTTCTAGAATTCTGTTTCTTTTATTTAATTGGTATGATATTTTTCCAAAGTAACCTCTTTTATAAATGGAAGAATCCTGTCCAATGAAACTGCCCTTCCTGCAAAGTTGCTGCAAATGGCTCAGAAAATGGTTACTCAAACCTTTAACAAAAGTATGAGATGCAATAATTATTATGATTTAATGAAATTAAGCTTCATATTGTTGTACTGCTGACTTCCCCCATCACTACCCCCTTAGAAAAGAGCTGTCTTTATGAACACAGGAACAACAGTTTTCAAAGGCTGTTCTCCTTGGAGAAAAGTAGAAATATTTATCAGATCAATACAGACCACATGAATTTTCAGAAATGAAGAGAGTGTTTACCCTAGAAATTGATTTCCTTTTGTGGCTGCAATGTTGTACCATTACTCATAAGAAAATCTGGGAAATTCACTGTTTCAGTTAAACTGTAAAAAGTTATGGGGTTATGAGACTCAAAATTAAATAAACATTTCTTCCCAACATTATTCTCACGCTTATTTTATGCCTCCAAATTAGACCAGATTAATTAATTTGAATCTTATTAATACAGGTGAATTGCAAAAGCAATATACAGAAACATTAATCTTTTCAGGTCCCATATTGAGTAAATTAATTTTGCATATTAAGAGGATACTATATCATTTCACCATGTAGTAGCAGTGATAAAGTATCTAACAATATCTGCATGCATCAAAAAGGCTTATTTTCTGCTAAAAATGTTAATTCTTCTCTAATTAGTATCTATGTCAGAATTTCCCTTTTCCAGTTGGATATGCAATACATTATTGCACAGCTAAGCATGCTTTCACTGCTGTGTATCCAACTCTGCCATACATGTGTAGCACAGTCAGAATATACACAGTCAGAATATCTATCTCATCACACACATTAGTTCTTCTGTGTTCCTCAGTTGTCTCTGGATACGTGACTGGAATAATACTAGTTTTGTCAAAACAATTCATTTTGACTACTGCTGACTATTTAGTAACCTGGTTTGTATAAAGTTTTGTGAGTTGGTTCATTGATTTTCTTGGGATTGCCACTTCCTGCTTTTATGATTGTTTAAAACCCATCATTGCTCCCATGCAAATGGGACAGGTTTTTATAATTATCCTGTGCATGTCTAGTCCACAGAAAAGAAGAAGAGGGCATGTGGCCTAGAAATATGGCACCCTAGATCCAGTTGCCTGAGCCACAATCCATTTTATCATAACATCTCCATGTTCAGTTAATTCTAGTGCATCACTTAGAGCTCCCTGGCAAATGCTCTTGTGTAGCATGCAACAATTTACATATAGTGAAGAAACTTTAAAGGATCTCAGGTAATAAAAATAGTCCAAACCATAGGAACACAAATTAAGCCACAGCAAGATACAACGAGGATGCAAAGGCAAAAAGAGATATCAGATAATGTAAGTAGGGCTCTGGGACATCTGAGTTTCACCAGCCTACAGTGGTAAGACCACAAGCACAACAAATAAGTTTGTTTACTGCTTCTAGGTCAACTTGAAAAAAATGCCAGCACAGTTGTTTCTGGACACAAATCATGGTTAAACTGCAAGCTGGATAATTGGGCCACAGTTTGCCAAGAGCCGCTCATATATGCAAAATATTAACTATAAAACAGCTTTGTACGGTAAATTCCTTTCACAGTTACAGAATTTTGTAGCTTACACTGCCCCAACTGACAAACTAAGCAGCAAATAATAGGAGGAGAATTTACCGTGAATTGTTTTTTAGCAATTCTCCCAGGCAGAATGTTTTGAACAGTATTATTTAGATTGTCCCTCAGAGGCTTATTTTAACCAGTCTTTTGTAACTCTGTTGGATTTCTATGGCAAGGAACTCGTAGCCTGCATAAAAATTATCTACGTGAAATATGTGTATTAGTCTTGCAGGCATATTAATTACTTATTTTTTTTTAATCAAATAAGTCCAGATAAGAGGCTACTGTAATTCAGACTGCACAAAAATTTTTAATGAAAACATTACAACTAACTAGTAAGTAATTATACATCAGCTCCATGATGCATATAGAAGCAAAAAGTATATAGATGATTGATAACATACTCTGAAGATTGCTATTAGCACCTGGTACTGGAAAGTCCCTAATTTGTATTTGCATGCTTTTTAGATATTAAGGATCATTCAGACACATAAAGATTTGGAAAAAGATAAAAATAATTATTTCTAGCCTGTGACACTCCAGAGGGCTTTTGAAATAATTTGTAGAAGCAAAATTTAAACAAGAAATGGATTTTGTTAGGAATCAGTTGGGAAACTATCAGTTAGGAAAATTATATTGCATTTTTCTCTGAAATTATCTATTATTATTTTGGCCTTTGTATATAATCACTTCCAAGTACTGCAAAGTATGTGATATTAACCTCCTGATAAGGGGCAGAAGTCTGAGCAAATAGAAAGAAAAATTGCCTCATTACAGTCAAGAATAATAAAAGCTAAATCAGGGAGAGACAAATTCTGAGATTATGGATGTATCTTTACAATCTTGTATTTAAATTATTATTAATTCTACATTTGTCCAAGCATAAAGAACCAGGGAAGAAAACAAATTCTGTGTATTTCCTGTCCAAAGCTCGTTCCACTCTGCCAGATTATTTAAATACTGAGTGGTGACCCAGATCTACACAGAACACTGTGAACCACCACACTTTTCTAAAACATTGTGCTTCAGAGCAAGATAATTTTCCCTATCACTTGAATTGGCTTAAAGTTGGTTACACAAATGACCATGAAGGATGATAATATTTTTAAACAACAAAGATCTACATCGAGTTTTGGTGATTCTTATGAGTCCTTTCCACTTGAGATATTGTATGATAGATTATAAGTATATTAATATTCAAAATCAATAACTTGGTTCATTAATATCTTAGGGTAACATCATAAAGCACTTTAAAACAGATCAGTAGTTACATCAAAACTATGAAGACACTTATTATAACATAGTTTGTAGACACAATATTTTACTTAGTGCCTGAAATTTTAACTTGTTTGGATAGAGCCAAAAATCAATTGCCACTATACGGTCCAGTGATATTAATTTTTTCTATTTCCTAGTCACTGAATTTATGACTTTCCTTCCATTAGGATGGACCACATGATAAAAGGACATGCCTTGTTGTCAGCAGCAAGCAGCTGTCTAATCAGTTTAGCTTCAATTTGTTCTCCCAAGGAAGTGTCTGCAAGCGTGTGTGTATCAGCAGGTACAGCAGCGCACAGTCTGCTGCCAGAGGAGAACACAACTGAGGGAACACAGATGTTCAGTTGTCTTCCTTTCCCTGGCACTGAGGGAGATGGGAAGGGACCCCTTCAGAGCTGGATGCACTGAGCATAGCCTGAGCACATTAGCACAGGGGGGAACAGCAGCCTCACTGGTTGCCACTGTTAAAGCCAGGTGTCATCCATTCTCCTCCCTTCACGCTGATCTGCACGACAAGCACAGCATGGCTCACAGAATAACACTTCTTTGAGCCACACTGTGCCTGTCATGCAGATAACGCTGAGAACAACACTTCTTCAAAATTACTGCAATTTATTAATCTCCAAAGAAATACAACTTTATTCACTTGTAGTTACAGGACTTGAGGACTTTCCCTTCTCTGATTCTCCCAGCATGGTTCTGTTTTTTTGGTGCAATCAATTCACATACTTTCATTCGATCCTCCTAGCACTACATAAAGAAAACTAACCAAAACATTTTGATCTATTTCAGTCCTCAGTTCCTATGATCCAGAATTTTAGCCATCCTTTCAGCATTCCGAAGGTTCTTATTAAAACATATCTAGAGAGAGAGGCACTTACTCTACGTAACTGCAATTTCTACAAAGTCAGCGACTGCATCTTGGAGCAAAGTCAGCATGCAAACTTGGAGCATTTACACAATGGACCGACAGCAAGGACCTCCAGTTTATTTTAATTGTGAGGTTTTCAGCTTTCCCCCCTTACATTCCAAAGATTTCAGTATGTTCTTTTCATAAGAACTCCAGCTCAGGTGTTCCCATCCAGCAGCAAATAAATAGGTTAAGCCTTTGTAACTGAGATTAGCCTGTAGCCATGTTATTACAAAAGCAATCTGCTCATATCAAGAATTGCCTCAACTCCTGACCTACACTGACACAGCAGAAGGATGCTGTTTGGCTGATGGAGATGTTCAATAACTGCTGAGAAGGGTCTTCTCTACCACATAAGAGAGAGACTTGCTTTTGCCTAAACATCCAATTCACAATATCCAAACCAAAAAGATAATTGTGAAGTAAAATGGAAGGAGTTGCGTGGATACATTCAAAATATTATGCAGATAAAAATGAAAACCCCAATTCAGAAAAAAAGCTTCAAAAAACCCTAAAAAAAGTATAACTATATCTTTCTGCCTAAATATCTTGAAAATTTTCAGTAAGAGATTATTTTAAATCTGTATAGTCTGAAATTCTATTTGTAACCTAGCTTCTACAGTTTGGCATGGCTTTAGAAAAGCTGAAGAAAACTGAGAAAGGAGTAAATAATTATACAAATAAAAGCAGCTATGACTTAAAGGAGAGAGATTGTAGAAGCTGTATTTATGAGCATAAATATTAGACATTTAATCAAAGAACATACCCACCCATGCTCTCTGTGACAGATGTCTTACCATTTGATAGAGATTGTTTTGGACTCCAGCTTTATTTGTTTTGGCTAATGGACAAAAAAAATTTAAAATATTCTAGTTCAGAAAATATTACATCCTATAAATACTCACAGGTGATTATGTAAATAAACTGAATTATTCAGTGCCTCTAAAGATGGTAGGAATATTATCATAGTTATAAACATTAATGCAATTCATATAAGTAAGGGCTCTGCAACAATATGAAGATAGTAAAAATTAAAATACTGAACAACTTAAAATAGCATATTAGTGCTATTAGGATTAACCTTGTAGTCATGCAGGCACCAAGGATGTTACAGAATTGTTTTCTTCTTTTCTATTTTCTGTGATTGTCTCAGTAAAAAAACACAGATAAGCTTCAAACTTTAAAGAATAGGAAAGACATAAGAAAATATTATTGGAAGAAGGTGTAAAAATTGTCAATTCTAAAAGGGGCAATATATAAGGAGGTAACAACTTCCACAAATAAATCACACCTCAACTACTCTTCCATCTTACTTTGTTTCTCCATTGCCCTTTATTTCTTCATTTCTTTGCTGAAATCAACATTGATGTGCTGCGATCATCAGTTTTGGAGATCTCAATTTTTTTTGACATTGAGATATACAGCAAAAATTCTCTCTTTGCTTTTTTCAATAAAGGGTGGGGAATACTTTATTTATCCCTGAAAATTACTGTTTTACTGACACAATTAGTAAATTCAACTACCAGCAGAAAAAAATTAGCATACACAAATGTATGTGTAAGTATAACCTTACCTTAAATACAAAATTTTAAAAATTTCTTGTATCTAAAACTGCAGTTTTTAAATGACATGTTATCACCTGTTCTTGTACATTGTGCTAGCGTACAGGACATTTCTTTTAATGCAAATGTTAAAGGCATGAATTATCTGTATTGGTTGACTGTTTACAACACATAAATTCAAAGAAGTTGCATTTGTCACAGGAAGTTCAGTAATTTTAAGTAAAATCTAATAATTTATTCAACTTTGTCTAAGGCTAAAACAAATTTAACAGTATAAATTTTATCTCACAGTGTGTATTATATAGCATGTGGACTACTTGAATATTATCCTGCTAAAAGTGCCCATTAGATGGTATTTTGTTGAAATACCTGTTAAGATAAAGGCTCTCCATGAAAAACATAGTGCATCAAACTGGAAATCCCAAGTTTCAGGGACTCACAGAAAGCCTACAGCCAGTGCTGAGGGGACTGCATAAACCAGGGTCTGAAGGTCTATCAAAGCAAGACCAAATCCTTTTTCAGCACTGAACATTAATCTTGTAAACACTCCTGACCAGTTCCTAGAAGTAGGAATTTGCTTTTGTGAAAGCCATAATTGATTTAATAAATGAAAAATTTTCATACTTAAACCTTTTCCATCACCATATAATCAGTAGGTTTCATCATAAGAAAACCTTTAGTGTTTAAGTGTGGCTTCACAAATATTTGTTGAACAGCATACTGGATTCAACAGGAAGGATGTCCAAGGAGTTCTTTGACTTGGAACTTGAAGTTAAAGAAACATGTCACATTTATTCTGGTATTTACCTACAAAACCCATTTGAATTTGTTCTGAAGATAAAGGAAATTTCCCTCAGAATCATTAGCTATATATTTTTCTACAAAATGGGCCAAACTAAAATAACCTGTGTGCCTACATGTGTCAAACAACTATTCTCATGTTGAAGAGAAACATCACTACATCCCTCTATTTCTCAATCTTATAAAGGCTGAATAAAGGTGTTTTATGAAGTTGTTCCAAATAGGGTGGAAACAGAGCTGGACTGAACATTCCAGTCTGGGCAGGAGTGGTTCAAAACTGAATACAAATTGTGATTGCAGTATCTGTCCCTTGCATTGTCACCAGCCTGCCCAGCCTCTGGCCTCAAATCTTGCAAAGTTTGAAAGAATTTTACTAGAACTATGAACGGGATACCAAAATTCAGCAAAATTCACAGAACTAAAAGCCTGGCTTTTAAGAATAAAGCCTTAGCATTTTTAAGTGATTATTCCTTGAACTGTAATTTCTTGGTTTTGGTTTTTTTTTTTTAGTTATAACTGAATATTGATACAGAAAATTTCTTTTATGAAAAAACTGTGTAAAGAAATGTAAAGAAATGAGGGAGAGCAACAGAACAGCAAGAAGTCCAGGAGAAAAGAGCAAAAACAGTACCAAAACCTTTAATTAAGGAAAGAGTAGTTTAATCCTGGTCTGAAGTGGTTAAAATAATTCAGGGACTGATAAAAAGACTCTATAACAAAGACTTCAAATGCTACTAAAACCAGCTTTTTTCCATTCTGAATGTCTCTTTTTATTTGTAAAGACTGGCATTACAATTGAAAAGGACTCAAAATGGAGTAATGTACACATCATTGGTGTTTCATGATGCAACTGATGGAGTCCCTGAATGGATATTGCTTCAGCTTTGCTTTTAAAAAATAATTTAACAAGAAAATCTTCAACTCCACTATCAATCACAGGTGGCAGAAATGAAAGAAAGAAAAAAAAAAGGAAACCAAAATTACTGTCAAATTCATAACATATATTCATATTGTTGGTTGATGACACTTGTTCCAGATGTACAATAAAGCCCACAACACTTTATTACTATGGATATAATTATTGTGAATGTTTTTTCATGTTGATCAACTTGTTTCTGAAGGCTGTTTTTTGATTGTTTTAAACTTGCATAATAAACATGCAATGAAACATTTCTTGTTAAAGTGTTTTTTGCAGCTGTCTTGTATTCATACAAAGATTTCATAAAGTAGCAGTGTTGTATCAGAGCATTACCAAAATAAGAGCAAAAGCTAAAGAGGAAGGTAAATGTGAAATGAACTTGATGAGAATAACCTAATCTTGTCCTGAAACACTCCAGTCTTATTAAAAAGATGTGCACAATCAAATCCCTTCCTCCTGAACCCACCAAAACCACAAAATAAATATTAAATTGGAAGGGAAGACATAAAGAAAAAAAAATGTTATCATGCACTCATCTTCTGCATAGCTCAACCCACATATAGTAAGGCACTATTTCCCCACAACTTAGTGTCCACAACAATCTTTTATGGTGCTCTGTGAACTACATATAGTTCCTTCCAGGATGATGAAATAAACAGACCAAATGAGTGTTGCTACCATGTCACCCCCATGTGTGATCTTTTAGATAAGGGTATCAACCTGGCAGTTTCAAAAATAAGCTGTCTCAAGTCTCTACTTGTGTGTGCATGTTATGTATAGGGACATCTTTTGTCTGTGCAAGTGGTTGGTTTGGTTCCAAAGTTACTGTAATTTTTTCATTGTTCTTTACTCCAGTGTTCTCAAAGCAAATACACAAGAAAATAAAAGTGCAGTTGGGTCATTAAAAACAGAGCTTTGGTGCTCCAAAACGCACACAGCTTTGGGGATTTAAGAAATCTTTCAGACGTTTCCAAAAGAGCTGGGAAATACATTGACATTTTTGTCCAGAAATCCTCATTTTTGCTCAGTTGAGCTGGTCTTCATATTGTTTTCGGAAGCAATCACCAGCAGGGAAAAACTCCCAGCACCGTTCTTGATACATTTTCCATACATATGATTCCTGAAAGAAGCACACAAATTATTTAATTTGATTTAATGAGCAATCATCAACCATTAACCTTTATCTCTTTCATTTATATATCACTTCAGTTTTTGATCTGTATATGCTAGGTTGTTGGATATCGATCAGGCTAATGATTTTGCTTAGTTTAGAATAGCTTTTAGGTTTTTGTCAGCTGGTCAAAAGCACTATAGAAATGCACAGAAGAGAACCAGTTAGTTTAGTTCTTTTTGCATATGGAGGAACACTGTAAAGCTCAATTAAAGCTGGCCACAAGACAAATAGTAGGGTAAGCAGAATATTTTCTGTCATAGAAATTTGACTAAATTTCTGCATCAGTCATTTGAAAACATGTCTACAAACAATACGTAAACCAAAATGACATTTATAGTCGGTATTTTCTGAGTTAGTGGCATTTGGTATTTCTTCCTTTCTGATTATTTGTTTGGGTAGAGTTTTGTGTTGAGACATTCCAAAGAATAGTAAAGAATATGTCAGTTTATTTCTATTTTAATCACACCACTTAAATGTGTTCTTTATTATGCAAATTTCATAGTAGAAAGGGCATATCTTATATCAGTTACAGAATCACAGAATTATTTAGGTTGGAAAAGACCTTTTAGATCATTGAATCCAACCATAAACTAGTGCCAAGTCCACCACTAAAGCATATTCCTAGATGTTACGTAGTATGCAGCACTCCTTATTTTCAAACTATAACCTAACAGTATCAAAACTGAATAATTAGCAGAAATCTATCTTAAGCGAAAACAGTAGGACACACTGCCACAAAAACAGAAAGTGCAAATTAAAAAGACTTTTAAAAATCTCAGTTAGTATTAAATTCTCAATTGATGAATGGATGTTCAAAAATAGCAAAGCAAACACATAAAATCTCATACTGGACAAGGCTGAGATTTATGCAAAGAAGATGACTACAGCACATATGTCAGAGTTCTGAAAGAGTAAGCTACATAGATCCATAGCAAATCATCCCTCTGACCCAAGTCTGTATGGCTGTATATGTGATACTATTCAGTTCTTTTGGGTTTTGATCTGCAACACAGGAACATTTGCTTGGTCAGCTGAAAGACTATCACAAGGAAAGAAGAAGACTGTAAATTTGATACATTTTCTTAGTGACTTCTAATATACTTAAAGGAAGTTGAAGGGAGCACCAGAAATTTGAAAGAACAGATAACAAAGAAACCTCCAGAGAAAAGTTCACATAGTTTTTGTTTTAAATATATGCACAAATTCTTTCATATGGACTTATTAAGGAATGTAGACATGGAAAAGTATATGTAAATGATAATAATAAAAGACAAAGACTACTAAAAAAAAGAAACTAAAGGGAGAAATGAAGAGTGCTGCTTTCACAGAATACTTCAATGTTCTGTGTCCCATTATTTTTTTTTATGGTATGTATTTCTATTTTCTGGAAATAACAATTTAAAAATAACAGGTTCAGATACTAAAAAAGGAATAGGAAGTGCTACAGAATTTATACTTCCTAACATTAAGGAACCAAAGTCTTAAAAATTGCTTAGAAGAATGAGAATTAGGTTCCATACCATACAGGCTATACATTACAAAAATGATTTTTATTTTAGAATTGGCTAACATTATAGAGTTCTTCAACCTACCTGTCCTGTATGCTCAGTTTCATCTTTGTTAATAAGATACATCAGAAAAAACCTATAGGGAAAGAAACAGCTAGCATGAATCGAGTGTTTGGAAACACTAGGTAACCCAAAGGAGATGCATGTTCTTCAGCATGTACAGTGATAATGCTGTTCACGGACTTACAAGTTCCAGATTTCTATCTATGACAATATTCTGAGACAGATTAAAACTTTCCTGACACTTTTGTAATTCATTGTTCAATGAGTAATATATTAAAATGCATGACAGTCAGTTTGACTTACTGTAGTTAGCAACTCAGTGATTTTCTAAACTTTCTAATCTGAAAATTACAACAGACATTTTATTGCCCATGAAAACCCACTTGGAAGAAGACAGAAGATAGCAATTGGAAATTTCTTTGTTTCCTCTTCTCACTGAATAAAAAAGGCTGAATATATCTAAGAGATTTATTTTTTTGAAATTACAGGTTGGGGCTATTTTAGTAGTGTATGCAAGATCAACATGAGCAGAAAAGAACTCGTAATTTAAAAAAAAAAAGATTAGTCTTGAGGGTTTGATCTGACATACACTGGGTGATAATTTCAAAATTTCACTCATAAGAGACGTTCTCTCCAAACATACATAAAAACATAAAATATGATCATGCACAAAAAGAAAAAAAAAACAATTTCTCAGGCTGAGGCACTTTAAAGTAAGTATGCTATAGTATGCTATTTGTTCAGTATTTAGTAAATAGGAAGAAAAACCTGTATAATAGCACTTTCGATGTATTTTGTTTGCACAACCTGTTTTTCAGATGGAAGGTTTCTATAGGGATGTTTGACTTTGCAGTCTCATTATTTTGTGCATTTACAGGGCCAGTTTAAAAACACAAAGACACAATCCATCCCCTGCTTCATCCTGACAGCACTAGTATAAAATACACTCTGGCACTGGATTTTCGTACATGAGAGGAACGGTATGATACCGTGGTTGTAGACCTCATAATTGGCTTTATTTAGTTGTCACTGGTGCTCTGCTTGGATTTTCCAAAGGTGGACTTGATGCCCTTGGTTGATCCCTCTCATCTCTAGCTCCTCATTACAGTTCCCCTACCTCTCTTTGTCCCTGGCTCTCTTAGTCAGCCTCAGCACTCCACACAAAATATTTTGTCCAATGTAAGTTTTTTTGTCTTCTGTTTTTTACCTCTTTCCACCAGTCTTCAGGCTAGGACATACTGCTTCTCTGTACCTTACACACCTTATTCAATTTTACAATTTATGTAGCCTCTGTGGCCACACACCAAATTCATTTCCACCTATAACCTCATACAAACTTCTTGGGCCACAACCAAGCCAGAAAGTAGGAAATGAAACTTGGTAATTCCTTGCTGTCACTGCCACAGAATTATACATTCAAAAAGTATAAGTGCACATCAAAGCCGAACAGTACCTGCTATTACTTATGCAAGAGAGGTAATCAGGTACCTGAGGAGGCTGCAAGGATCATGAGGTAGTGAGGAGTGCATTTTTAGTGTACTCACAAATAATTGGCCAAGTTGTGCTCCTGTAGTGTGTGTGTTTCAAAGCCATGAGGCACTGTATCAAAGTAGTCATTTCCTATTCCACAGATAAAGCACTTTGTCTAGAAGAAAGGATACAGAGCACTTCAACACTACATGTAACACTGGCTCTACTTTCAGAAAAGGCAAAAAAAAGTAACCATATTCTGGAAAATGGCAATGCATCACATATAATATGCACTGAACAGAAAGGCTTTTCTTTTAAAGATTCAGACTGGATACCTCAGTAAAAGCACTTGAATAGAAGGTTAGCTACCATCAGAATAGCTTCTTACTGTTTAAAAAAATAAATCTTTGCTAGTTCTAAGTGAACATGTATCAGGAGACAGAGTGGCATACAATGGTCACAGCTGACTTTTTTAATGTTAAGCAGCACTTACTGTGACACATGGCAATATTTATCTCAACACCTCTCCAGCTGAAACAGAATATTTTCCAAGTTCACATTACAAAGCGCAGCTGGTTTGCAACACTTTCCTGGCTTCTAAAATATGAACTTCAATGACGGAATAGAAAATCAAAAGTACAAGATACTTTCACACATGTACTAACTAAAGAAAATTACATCTGAGATGAAACGTAACATGACCGTGTTAATACCCTGTGTTAGAACTCTCTTGTTTGAAGGTCCAAAAGACTTAAATAGCCACAATGCAATTCATTATAATTCACATTGTATGATATCAGACCATGTACAGGACTGTATTTTCATCTTAGTTTGAAAAACTACCCACTAGCTAAATCATATTTTGACTGAAAACATATACTCATGAAATCTGAAAGGCAGTATGGTTGAGCAACAGAATGTTCTTACCTCCATGTCTTCCTTAACTTGTTCTTGCTGATCTCTTAACTCACCAAAAGCATCAATAATTAAACCTAGGGTTAAATTAAAATGATAGTTAATGTACAAGAACAAAATTGTGACAAAAAATATTTGGAAATCCAAGGATAACATAACTCTGATAAAGAATATTAAATGAGAATTTTCTGCAGAAATAATAGAAGCCAATATACATTGCAAAGACAACAAAACCATAAAGAAAAAAGAGCAAGCCAAAGAAACACCAGCAATATGGCTGGCAGTATCATTTTGAATTATAAAATGGGACTAGCAGACTTCTGCTTTATTCCCAGTACTCTAATCTTGACTTAATACATTAAGATATATGTGGGTTTACAGTGATCAAGGCCCTACTATAGAAAAAAAAAATACTGTGCGTTTAACAGAGTTAATATATTTATTACATGGCAGATACAGAGGCCCAGAGCTTCATGTAACCTCTCTCAAGATGGTTGTCATGCAGTACAAGCTTCCACTACAGGGACTCTGACAAAAGTAAGGGGTCATTTGAGGGAGATACAGAAAGAAGAAGGAGAATCACAGGCTCTACAGCTCAGATTAGGAACGGCTTATAACATTCCCTTCACTTACTCCAATACAAATAAGAACTAACTCCACAATGACTATTGACACTCCTGTACACAAAGCTTGAAAATTAAGGACTCTATTCTTCAGCCACTCTCAAAATGAAGAAATGAAGCACATGAGATATGCCACTTCAGGGTATAAAAAATTTTCCACCCTCCCTAAGCCTTTTAAAAGAAACTTGTTGCTTGAGTAAGAGTAATAAACAATTTACCACAAGCTCAAAGTTACCTTTTGAATTTCCTTGTAGTGAGTGAGAAAGCACCCTTACTGCCATCAAAAGTATCTTAAGTTATCTGTCAGCTGACAGAAAGCAATGAGGCATCAGTATTCATGACAGCACGTGAACCCAGCAAAACTATTTATCACTTTTTCCAAAATTGAGATTATACTTCTGTTAACTTGTGCGAACTTTAATAAAAAATGACCTTTTGGGCATTCTTAACAATATTTTAAAGGTACAGTATGAAAACAAACAGGAGTTTAAGTAGTTCAGGTAATAACAGCAAACATAATGAATGTAATTAAAAAAACCCTTGACATACCTTGATATAAGGTATCCACTATCCAGATTACAACAGTGAGAAACACTATCAGACAAATTGTTTCACTGAAATTCCAAAGCTAACTAATGACAGCTAGCTTTCCACTGTCGTTAACCAGGTTATACTAAAGCTGTTTCATACCAAGCACGTTTTTTACTCTTAGACATTGTTTAAACAAGGAGGCATCACACAAAACAGCAATTTTTATGTAAGAAAAGATTCAACCTCTTAAAGCTGTGGTCCAATTTTCACACCACTATTCCCAATCTGAGGATCTGCTAGACAGTCAAGAATTTATGATGTTGGCAGGGGGAATACTGACAGCAGTACTGATTTTGTCCATGAAAGCTCATGTAGGATGGGTTACACTGACTTTTATGTAGTGCCATAAGATTTCTGTAGGAAGCTTTTAGAAAGGGCAATGACAAGACAGAAACTGCAGTGACATCAGTATTCTTAGGGCAAAAAAATTTCTTTTTTTTTCAATGATCCAGTTAGAGCCTGTTAATTTTACAGAGACACAGAAGAGCAGTACGAGAGTCAGCAGAGCATGATTTTCTATATAAATCTGTCCATGATCTGCCCTGCTGTTCTGTCTAAACCTTAGGTTTATGATTACCACAGCACTAAGATCTTTGTACTGCTAAATAATGCTTTCAGCCCCACTGAGGATTATAAATGCATACCTTGGATAATTGCAAGCAGGATGACAATCACAAAGAAGAAGAAAGTGATGTCAAAGATAATCCGATAGATTTCATATTCGTCTCCTGCTGGATCTTCTATTTCATCACCAATGCCTCCTCCTGCACGTACTCCAACATACATGTGAAACATGTAGCACTAGAAAAGACAAAACAAAGGTATACAAAGGCTGTTTGCAGCTAAAAGCAAAAACACCCAGTGTTACAAATTCAGTAATTGGTAGAAGTGGTCTGTGGTCTAGGAACTATGACATGCCAAGCCATCTTTTTCTCTCCTTCGAGTTCATTCATATTTCTGATGGAGGGGAAATGCTGGTGTGCAGCTGAAGCTGCAGTATTTCATGTTCTGTCATTATGTAGCAGTTTGATAAGATCAAAAGTTCAACTACCAGAAGCTCAGCAGCATTCCATGATTCATGTAAAATCATTTCAGCAGTGTAAATAGGAAATATCATCATCACCATAGCCATCTCCTTTTCCAATCTCCTAGCTCAAAATCGAATTTTCTCTGTTTTTAGTGTTTCAAAGTCAAATTTAAAAATAAACAACTCTCCTCCCCACACCAAAATAAAACAAAAAATTCACAACCAAGCAAAAAATCTTTGTGAATGCTTGTGTGGAGAACAGGCTAATGATTGAAAATGTCTGAGAATAATACTGTGAAACTATTATATGAAAAGTGGTATAATAGGTCTGTCAGTGCAGTTGCCTGGGATGCTGAATATACAAAATTTCCAGTTTTATCATGTTATGATTTAATAGAAAATTATGGTATCACTATCTAGAGGTCTAGAGCAGGGGATTGGATGTTTTCTTTAAGCAGCTTTGCAAACTACAGGTTCTCATCCTCTATCAAGAAATAATGATGTCAATAACCAACTCCTAAATCCTAAACATATGAAAAATCTATTCTTCTACTTCTATGGCACACTGTCCCTAAAATCCCTACTGTAAGAAATTGATACAGTTTCTTATATCAGTTATAGTCTTATATTCTTACCATACAATGCTGAGTGACCCTTCCTGAAAAATCTAACAGTTTCTAGAGACAGTTTAGACTCCAAGACTAAATGGTAATAAGGAACTTAATAAGTGAATGTATTGTTACTTATCTAAAAAGTTTTGGGTTTTTATTTCTAAAAAAATTATGTACAATCATTTTTCTTTTAAATCCCATTTCAAGTCATAGTGCTTTTACGAGAGACAACCCCGATTTTACAGCATAACATGTTATTCTAACTCATTCCTGTACAATATTATAGCCTTGTGACATGTGTGTTTTCAGAGAATTACAGAGCAGGTCAGGTCAGAGTGACTTCATGAGGTCTCTACTCCAAGTAGAGCCCACTATAACCTCAGAAAAAAATGTTTTAGGCTTTATCCAAGTCAGTTCATTACAACTTCCTAAGGATGGAGGCTGCAACAACCTGTCTGAGCAACATGATCCATTGCTTGGCTGCCCTCAGTCAGAACACATTTTTCCACTTTATGTCCACAGTCTCCTGCCATGCACTTCCTACTAGGAGCTTGGATTGGTTTTCCCAATAATCTTTCTGCAGACACCAGGAGCTCCTCTTACACACCCTCCACCCTGAGACTTTCTCTTCTCTAGGCCAAACAAGCTCATTTCCCTCTGACTCTCTTCCCACAGCAAGTGCTCCAGCACCTGACAATTTAACAGCCCTTCACTGATCGTGTTCCAGTTTACCTGGTTTTGGTGTGCCCAATGTCCCAAACCAGACAAAAATACAGACACACTTCTCTGCTTCAACAGTTTATCTATTTATTTAGCTTTTAAATGTTGTTGACACCCTGGAAGAGATTCACATTGCACAGCACCATTTAACTGTGGTACATGATTGTTTTTTGGAGAGATATTAAGGGCAATGCATCTTGGGAAATTCTTTGTGGGTTAAGCTCTACCTACCACCCATAACTCCAAAGCCTGGCACCATCTTAGTTAGTACAAAATAATTTAAGGCAGTTCTGAACATAGTAGTTGCTGAACTGCCCATTAAAGATAACTATGGCAATTCATGCTAGGAGAAACTGATGGATTTCAAAGCTTAAAGAAGAGTTTGAGTATGAAACTTATGAAAATGCCTGCCTATAATTGATCCTCCTCCTGAATAACCTGTTGAATTTAAAGATTCAGAAGTGCTGCCCTATAGCCAGCTCAGTTTCACAGCTTGTAGTTGTTTTGCATTTTTTGAACAACTATAGCAAAGCATAGTACCCCATTTCTTCTATTCCTTTGTAGATGAGTTTGTTAAGCATACACAAGATCTATTTGTTGAGGATGTTCATCATATTTGCCCCTTTGCTTTCAACTGCAATATTTCCTGCCTGCTGGCTAATGATATGATTGCATAAATACTAATTAACAAGAAGGTCAGGACAAAACCACAACAGCTTGAGAAAGAGAAAAACAAAGCAAAATAAGACTTACTGTTAGCATATCATCACATTTCATGTCTGGCATATCACCGTCTTCACTCTTGTTGTAGAACTTGCGGAAAAAATTGAATGCCACTACTGTATACAAGTACACCACTACTGCCAGTAATCCAACTGTTAGGACAAGCTGGAAAACAAAATTACAGAATGGGTGTAACACCACTACAGAATTGTGATTTATCTTTTCTTTCAGAAAAAAAAAAGGAAACTAACAATAACCTGTATGTACTAGCAGCAGAAAACCTTTTACTTTTTTATAATTTTTATAATACAGAGTAATGTATCTGCATATTCTCATGCAAAGATTGTGCATTTCATTTTATTTTTCATTTTCATGTTTCACAAACATAATTACAAAGACAAATCTTATGGATAGATACACAATGAAACAATCCATTAGAATCATGTACAATGCCCATAATCAGATAAAAAAATCTGAAAATTCACTACCTAATAATAATATTAATATCACCTAGTATATAATTAATTGAAATAAAGTTATCTATTAATTTAATAGAAAAGCAACTTTTTTTTACATGTATGAAATCAACTGTATGAAAACCCTGTTTCTAATATTTTAATCTCAGAAAAGTAGCAACAAGTACTCCACTGCTCAACCACAGCATCATTCAGATTTTGCTCTGAGCTTAATGGAAAGCAGCTGGGAGGGAGTTTCAGTATCCTGTAAATTGATATTTCACTTGTGTAGCTCCCAGATCGAAAAAGTTCCTTATAAATAATGTCCCCTTAGTTCATAGGTAATTTGCTAAAACTTCAGCACTACTTTTAGAAGGGAGAATACTTTTTCTTTTGCTTACAAATCCCATTGTCTAATTTCCTCATCAATTCAAGTTCTAGAGTTCACGATGAAAGAACACTTCTGTTGTTAACCTGCAGAGCACCTGACTCAAGTAATGAAGGGATGTTTCCTGTGTACTCCTTAAGTAAAAAAGCTGAGCAGAGATGACAGTTGATACCTGTTTGCCATTGTGGGTAACTGATGACAGGATAGTTCGTAACGTCTTGAATCCCATTGCAATGTCAAGGAGGTGAGCAGCAAAGAAAAAATTGTTGTAATGGCCAAGGACTGACATGGTCATGTACCAGGCTAGGTAAAGGAAAGACTAACAGAAAAAACAAGTACATTCAAAATAAAATTCATGGCTGTCATCTTTAACTTAATTCAAGACAATAAGGAAAAGTAGAAATTTCTCAAATCTGCTTTTCTTTAAATTGAAAATAGTTCTTTTTAAACAGAGAATTTTCTAGATATCATTGAGAAGTTTCTGTTTGTGGAACAATATTAAATGCTCAAATAAAAAGTCAACAAGATATGGGCAAAATCAAGAAATTCAGAATTTATATTAGAAAAACTAATTTTGAAATGCTTAAACCCTTATTTGCAAATGTCTCTACTATAAACATTTTTTTCTGATTTAAATTACTTTTAATAATTTCTAAATAATTACATTAAAATACTAATGCCCAAAGTTAGCTAATGACAATTATAGGACTCTGCAAGCAACAAAAGGAATTATAAAATTAATTTGATCTACTAAAACTCCTATTTAAACTTATAAATATTATTTAAGTAACCAAAAATGTAAATTCCATTTGATCCTCTATCAATTAATTTTTATTGAACTTAAAGAGAGGTAATTATAAGATAAATTATATTCCATTCTTTAAGAAAATACTAGTCCCAAACAAACCCTGTTTACAGATCATGCTGTCTCTAGACCTGGAGGCTTACTGTTTCCAATTTTCCTGAGAACCTTCAGATTACACTAGCATTTTCCATCTGTCCTAGTTCCAAAATAATTTTTCCCCAACTGTTTTTCTTACCAGTAAATTTAGTAATTAGGCAAACAATAATTGTAAGACTGAAAAATCATATGATGACTGACTTCTTAAACTGCATTTTAACAGTCTTGTTTATCTCTCCTTGTTTTTTTGCTTTTAAAGACTCCCTTTTTCAAATTATTGAAATAATTTGTGTCATTCTGTGATACATCTTCCTGTTGGTTTCAGTGATACAAATTTAGCAATTCCAGATACATTAACTATATTGATCTGACTGTGCTCTAGGAATATTCAAGTGTTCATAATACTTATGAACAATAGAAAAATGGCAATTAGCATTCATGCAGTCAGTTTTCTAATTCCACAGTGCAGTGCTTTCTTATTGCTTCTAGTAAAGCATATCAGACAGAGGGCAGGAATTGACTGAGGCTCTATTAACTACAACCAATATAACTGTGAAAATATTTTGACAATGTCACTTTAAGCTTTCAAGATTTTCTTATCATAGTAAAATAAATATAATTCAGAGTATTTCACACCTCTCATTGAAGTATTTTGCATTAGCAAGTGCATATTTCATTTTATAACATCAATATATGTATATACTGAGAAACTTACATTATCAGTGAAAACAACTCCTAATTTCCACATCTGATATTTAACATCAATGGAATTTAGCCTGTAAAAATTAAAAAAAAAAATCATTTTATAGCAAAACACAACTGGAAAACATGAAACATAATCTGTAGGAAGTGTATTGTCACATAACTGGAGTCAGCATCTGATCAATTTCTCCAAAAGCTGAAATACATCAGAACCTTGTTCTGATTCACACTTTTACTCTGGAATGAATCTGTCCAAAAATAAAAAAATCCAAGAAAAAACAAACCAAAAAAAAAAGGGAAAATCAAATTCATAAGTACTATTTTGATTTCATCAGACCTAATGCTGATTGATTTCTAAAATGCTATTATGCTGAAATAAGTGAAATAAGCTGTCTTTAAAAATCCATGGAGAAAAAAGTATTTTATTTTCTTTTTAAGGCAACCCATATAAGCCTGAAGTAGTTTAGCCAAATTTGCACCATAAAATGCCAATTCTTTACCTTAGTTATAGCATACCTTGAATGACACAATTGGATGACATTAAAGACAGACAAATTTAGATCAGATGAATCTCAGAGCTTGTTCAGAAAATTGACCGATTTTTCTAAGGATGTAAGGAAAATCATTAATGAAAATATGATAATTCTTACTAGTTAATGAGTTTTGATATAGGCACTTAGGAAAATCCTCTATTAATGTTACTTTTTGTAAAACAGAAAGCATCCCATCAGATAAAAAACATTCTTTACCAACTGCCAACTAGGTAGGAAATACCCTTTTACTGCACTGTGTCTAAATTTTGTGCCAGTCACTGAATATCAACAGGGGATACTTCACTGAAAATGGTGCCAGTTGACCATTACAAAAAAGAAAGCATTGAATCAAAACAAAACAATGAGTTACAGGGTGCCTGTCAGTTTTCCATGTGTCTTGAAGACAGATCACAGAATAGATTATTATTTGAGGTATCCTGCACAAAACCTCTGCAAGGATCCACTAGGCTTAAAATTGCCAAGTAAATAGTCACAGGAGGAGGTATTTTACATTAGCATCCATAAGGGGAAAAGTTTGAAATTGAGATTCCTACACGTGCGTCATTCCTTTCAATGGAACAGGCTGGGAATTTGGACATTAACAGTGACTGTATGACTGCCTATCAGCCACAACAGCTGAAGCCCCTACCCACCTGCAGATATACACTTCTACTTAAACAGACAGGTACATCCACACTTTTCTAAACCCTGTAGTGCCATCATAGCAAGTGTAAATCATAGCAAGTGTCACTTGAGGAAAAAGTCTGCTACCAGGAGAAAATTATTTACAATTTTTCTGTTCTTGAAAATGGAAGAGTTCTTCTACCACGTGAGCATTTGGCAGAAGCCCTGCTTATTTTCCAAATTAGCCTTATGTTACCACCTGCTGCAGATGCTTGAGCCTTATCTATCTCTTCTATTGACTGAGTAAACTAATGATCACACAAACAGCAGTTAAAAAGGTAAAGGGACAGGGAAATAATACGAACGATGGCACCTCTGAAAATTAACTTTCACGTTTGTGTCTTCCATATTATTTTCTCAAATATACTACATCTATGATGTGTCTAATTTAACACCATCCACCCAGAAGAAGACACTGATTCAGTGGGAAAACAGCACTGCTTTCTCGATCTCAGTGTGCAAAATTTAACTGCCTTTACTGTCGAATCTACAGGAGAGCTCCAACTGCATCATCCTTCTAAGTTGGTTATAGTTAAATAATACTTCCACATATTTAAATATTAAAATATTTATACATTTAAATAAATACACTTTAAAAATATTCAAGGCTGCATCAATGAGCTGGAAGGCTCTTCAAGAGTCAGTAAAACACAGATTTTTTTAACACAGTATATCTGGGACAGGCAGAAGCTTTTGAAGAAGCATGATCACCTGCAAGTAGAGTGCTTTAAGTCCCTTGCAAAAAGACAGACGTAAATCCCAGGCTATTTTTCCAAAGGGAAGGGAGAGAAAAGTAAGAGCTAGGGGTCAAGGAGACCCGTTCCCTTGTACTGAAAATGAAAATGCTACACAGTGCAATTCCCTTCTGTGTTGTGAGACACAGGTATGTGGTCTGGCCTCAGCCTGTGCCACCTCCTCCTGGCACAGGCAGAAGCAGAAGCACCAGAGCTGGAACCTGCACCAGGTCACATCATTCTCTATTTTCTTCCCAAAGGACTGCAGTAAGGGGTCAGTTCCAATGCTTTTCCCACCTCTCTCTTCACTGCATGGTAAATATATGTCAAATTTGAAATCTGGAATATGTTTAAATTTTCATTAGCATTCATTTTTGAAACTTAAAAAGTGGATGAATGCATCTTTCTGAAGAGTATATTTTTTATGTGATTGGTTCTGCAAATTTTCATAAGAGATTTTTTATTTTCCTACAACATATTAATCTGTTAAGAGTATGAAATGATTCCTCCGGGGAGAACATGAAAGATGGATGAGGTCATAATTTTTTTTAAAACTGTATATAACATGGAGGAGATAATAGAGATGTTAAAAAAAACAGGCATCTTTCAGACATGATTCTTAAACTAAATAGTACATGAGCCTTCTCCATCTGCTTCATTCCAGTCTGTTTTTTCAAGATTATTCAGAGAAACATTTAAATGTTTTTGCCCTCATATGAGTATGAGCACACAGGGAAGGAAAAGTACATTTATTTTGTTTTTAAACCAACAATAATAGTAGTAGGATTTTTTTTAAACTCAAGCATGGTTCCTACTATAATCTAGCAGGAGCAAAACAGCATAGAAGAAAGCATTCTGGAAAGTACTTCTGCCACAGCATTAAATTTTGTTTAGTACTGAAATGCCACAGAGTCCTTGAGCCTTTACACTGCAGCTGACTGATTGTTCAGACTCCTGGTTTATTAATATCCATCTTTTATAGAGATGGATAGAAGAGCCATCCTTACAAAATCAGCTCTTGCTTCAATGCAATTCTAATCTACCAATAGTCTCACTGCCTATTTCTCATAATCCTTGCGCACCCATAGATAAAATGTTGCTTTTAGAGAAAACTTAAAATAAACACTTACATCAGAATCTCTATAGCATTAAAGTTCCACCTATTAAAATATGTTCTATCTAGTTGAATACCTTTTTTATAATACAGACCTGGAAAAAACTTTTTTTTTTTTTTTTTTTTTTCTTTTTTTTTTTTTGCAGTGCTTTATAAAAGCTGAGGATGCCCCTGTCCTACAAAGGAGCGTTTAATCCTCTGAATTACTAGGGGCTTTTCTTTATTTCAGTCTCCCAAATGATAAACAAATGCATAGTTTAGGGAAAACAAATTACAAAAGGATGTGAAGATTAATCATTTGATTCCCAGATTTTACTGGACACTAGCACTTAAATTTACCCCATCATTTTTTTATAACTAGAACACACATTGCCATCTTTGCCCATTCTTTCCAGCAGAGCTGAAGTGAGAACTTGAAAAGGAGATTCCAGCCCAGCTGTAATGACACTATCAAAAGAGTGGGAATGTCATGTGTTCAAGCAGCTGTGCACTAAACTAAATCTTCATACATAAAAAACTAGAGGAATCCTGTATATACATTGTCTATAATTAAATAAATCTACTGTATCATTCAACATAAGAATTGATTTCTGATGCAAATATACATAAATGAGCAACAGATGTTTTGTCTAAA
Source organism: Toxostoma redivivum (assembly GCA_013397375.1). Lineage (NCBI taxonomy): Eukaryota > Metazoa > Chordata > Aves > Passeriformes > Mimidae > Toxostoma > Toxostoma redivivum. Next base: position 591,105 of record VXBI01010439.1, on the reverse strand, counting down.
TGACAAACCTTGAATGCTTGATACTAACTTACAAAAACCCCCAACGAAAAAATAAAAGAAAAAGAAACAAACAAAAAACCCCAATCACAAACTGTAGGCAAATGCTTACACAGCAGAAAAGGAGCTATCCTTCTTTGGTTTCTTCTTTTCTCGAGCATCACTAAAATCAAGAGCAGCTTTGTCCATTCCTAGTAATTCACTGATCCTGTCACGGCCATAGAACTCACCATATTTATCCATTACCTAATGTGAGAAGGAATATTCGAAAATATTCATCAGTGGGGTAGATCAGCAGTTATTTGGCCTGGATCTGAAGACAAGAGGTTTAACATACAAGGAGCCTGAAAACAGTGCTTCATGACTATGGATGACATTGTGACCACAAATTCTTGAACGCAGAGTTAAGCAAAGTATTATTTTCAGTGAATTCAAACTAACCCTTATTGCTTACTTACAAAATTTAACATGTTTCATAAGTAATTTCACTGGAAATAAACATTTAATTGCTTTCATTCTGACTGAACACACAGCTCCTTCCTAAATATTATCTGTGTCTTCTCATTTTAAGAATAGTCAAAGAAATACAAAATTTTCTATAACAAGATCATAACTCAGTGATTCCTGTAGGTGAGGAGGTATTTTGCCAGCTTTCTAATTGGAAATGTTTTAAATATTTATTGATATTTTTCCATATTTTTAGAGAAGCCTTTTTTGAAACAAGCCTGAAAATTATGCTTCATGATATGGATTATTTTGTAGACTAGGAATTAAAATACAAATATATATAAAAGAAGGAATTCATTGCAAAATAGTGTATTTGAAGGCATTTAAATCATATGGCACAGTTCCTCAGCCAAAGCTAAGGTACCAAATCTTCCACACAACATACTCTTTTCCTTTTCATCTGACCCTTCCTTGACCAACTACATTGACAGAAGCAATGTAGAATTTTATTTTCTTTCTCAAGTACTCTGTGAGAGCTACTGCTTCCCCTTTGCTTAGACAAACAGATAGAAATCTTTATATAACAATCTAAAATATGAAAAAACCCCACATTTTCCACAGCAAAATGAATACACAATTCAAGGGGATCTTTTCGTTCAGGTTGACCTAAGACTGTTACAAAGCAAAAGAGCTAAGAGTACTAAAAAAAGACATGTTTCCAAAAGCATGATACAAGATTGACACTAAAGTGTGAAGGGGATAAATCTGATCCAATGACATGCCCACCCTCTTTTTCAATTTTGACCAAACACACTAAAAAATTATTTTTGCTGTAAGCTGTTGTACAAACATTAGATTTATTTCTTAAGAGCAAGCTGAGAAAACATTTAAAATAGCATTTGTAAGAAATGAGCTTCTGCAGTCCCTGCTTAGACAGGACTATTTTTGAGAGATCATTAGCTATGCAATAAAAGCTCACCTGCACACCCACAAAGGAGCCCAGGGACACAATGCTTGGGGGAGAGTACAAAGAATGCCTTGCACAGCCAGTCCCAGGGCCAACAAAGGCCCATTTCCTCAAGCCTAGAGGACAACAGGGGCACAGTGGCAGACAGCAACCCAAACTACAGATTCACAGTGAATCTGCCTGGTCCCTCCCAGGGTGGTCCCAGGAGAGCCTCAGACCCAAATCTAAAACCCATCAAAATGAGTCACTGGTAAAAACTCCCCAGATCATCTGTCAGACTAAGAGGATTACTGCCAAGGGATGCATACACTATGCATCCCATAAATGGCATGTTATTGGATCTTACAGAGAGAAAGCAAAGATGGAGAAAGGGATGGATTTAGGTGACTTGGGGAAGAAAAACTATGGGAAAATAGAGAGGTAAGGGACAAAAAAGGCCAGTGTATGTATATACCTTTTAGGTAGTTATAGTTGTCTGATTATGTCCTGTGCCTAAATATCCCAATCTGTCCTGTCTTCCTATTAATTTTTAACCTTCTATTGTTTGAGGGACACTGCTCTTCATGTATGTAGGAGAATACATAAATACAGACAAGATATTTTACATAAATTGCATTATATATATAAGCACACACAAAATTCTTCATGTAATTTCATGAATGTATTTGAATTCCTGCTTTTATAGAAAAACCTGTATGTAGAAAAAGTTTGAAATATATTAAAAATAGTTGTAAGAACGTGGTAAGAAAAAATTCTGTGTGTTTTAAAATTGTAAATATGAAAATTTACACTGAATCCAAGTTATATTTCAAAGAAGTGTAGTTGTCCACATTTCTCCAAACATGAACAGAAATATGCATTAGAATCTTATTTTAACCTCATAAATCTTTTTAGAAATAAGCCTTACCTTTCTTTTCACAAACTTGTCCCAGTAGTTATTTGGAAAAGACCTGAAACACACAGATAAACAAAATTACATTTTAAACAAATATATACTGATTCTGTTTCTAAGAGTCTCTATGTGGTGGCTATCACCACTTAGTCACCTGTGAGCCCTCTGGAGTGAGAGTTGCCAAATGGTGTTCAGCCTACCATGTAAATGTGAGAAGCACAGCAGAGACAAAGCCTGCACACAGGATTCTAGAGCAGCTACATCCCACACACAGTCCCACCAGGAAGAGAAACAGAAATTCAAATATGTGATGCAAAGCACAGCTCACTCTTGAATTGACAGTAATGCACAACCATCATCGCTGTCCTTGCCAAAACAAACCCATCCTGTTTCTTTTTTCTTTTACGAAGAGAAATAGTTTTAAGGCAAAAATTTGGGAATGCATAAGATTAAACAGTAATAGTAAAAATGATAGTAAAAATTAGCCTTGCAAATGCCTAAAAATTTTGTATATCCTTGCTAGAAATATATCCCTAATAATCGTTTATTTCAGACAAGATGGATGATAAGTATGTAATTGTGGAAAGAGAGGAACAATTAATTACTTGCAGGGCTATAATGAGACGGAGTAAGTAAAAACTCACTGTGTGTTGATTACAAGTCTATCCCACTGTCCCTTAATATCATCTTCTGATGGCTGCTCAGTTATATATAGCCCATCGAATTCCAATTTCCTTGCCACTTCCTTCTCTCTCTTAAAAATAACCAGTGGAACCTGCAATTCAAAGGAAATACAGGAATAATGTAAAATGCACTGATATGTCTGCAAACTTTAAGAAAAGCTGGTTGTTATGAAGAAATAAGTATCAAAACTGAAGAAAGCAAAAATAGTACTTGAGAAAATTAAAAGGCTTAACAACCCTTCAGAATGCAGAAAAGGTATTGATACACTAGGATCAGGTCATTCTGAAGCATTTAACTACACTGTACTAAACAGTCGTAAAAAGATGGTCAAAACACCTGAAGAGGGATCCTTCAAATAAAAACAGTTTTTCAGTGCTATGAAAAGATTAGAGGTAGTCAAGTGGAAGAGAGCTAAAATATTTTTTTTTTAATCCTTAGAAATTCTAGTTCCAAACATTATTTTGGAATGACATCTTTGGATTTCATTTTGATAACCAGAGATGTTAGGGCTCCTGTTATCTGTTAAAGAATTTTTGAGGTTTCACAGTGGGAAACAAAGTGTTTTACTGCAAAAAGCAAAGACTAAGCAACAAAAAAGGAATTGTCAGCAGCTGAGACACTTACCCAGGCTTCACCTACAACTCTCTTTCCTCAGCTAGATGAGTTCAAAAGTACATGTCAAGAAGGCACATGTAAATAGTGATCCAAGTTAAGAGGATTTTTCTAAGAAATCTGTTACCAAAAAAAGTAAACTCTACTCTTTCCTGGAACTATTTCACAGATCCCCAAAATGTACCCACCTTGACTGTAACAGTAGTCAAGAGATGACATGAGTATACTGAAACAGTAATAATGAAAATCAAAACTACTCAAGCAACATGTTGATTACATTAGATAATTTTTACAATAAAAAAAGAATTCCAACACTATTTTCAGACAGTTAAATGAGACAAATGTAATGGATTTCATGCTAAGCAATATTTAAAAGCAAACCTATCACACAAAGGCCTGCAGTTTGGAATATTTTGGACTTAAAGATCCCTGAAATAGAGACTGAAACAATATTTGGACATATTTTGGTTTCAGAAATGGAAAGAAGGCAATTAATTAAGATAAAATTGATAATAGTGTTTCTTCCTTCTAGTCAAGGAATAAATTTAAAAAAAAAGTAGCATAAAAATTCATAGTGGAAACAAACAAGAAAGTATGAGTTGGGAGAAGAAAACAATCTCAAAAACCAGAAATCTAAGCTTTCATGCTGCATGGCAATCAATGCAACAAAAAAATGGTTTCATATCTTTTGTCCTGTAGGGATACTTAGAGATGAAAATCAACATTAGAAGTAGTAATACAATGAACATTTCCTTGAGCTACAAATGCAGATTGGTTCTTTTAGCATAGAACAAATCATTAGCCATTAAAAGAGGAAAAGAAAAATATTAAGGACCATATAAGGCCTTAATAAAGGTAAAAGGACAAATGAGCAGATGGGTCATATAAAGGGTACATTTAATTTAGCACTATCCTGCACTTTGATTTACAGCTTTTGCCCTGGAAGTGCATGGGGGAAGTACATGTCAGATATACTTCCCCCAGATCCAGAGATTGATGACATTTGGTTTTCTTAAACCACAATCAGCATTTTGCAAATGGAAGTGGCATCTTTAGCTTTCACATCCCTAACAGAGATCTTCTCCAATATACTCCTTTAAAAGTTGCTTAGGCTCCTGCCAAAACACTACCAGCAGAGTTTGTGTGTATGAACAGAAGGCAATTATAGATTCACAATACAAAGCAGCAGTCCAAAATGCTGCAATCTTTCCAAATGACCTAACTGACAGACTAGTAATGCAGCATCTAAAACTGTCATCTGCTTTATGTGAGTTCACACCTCGCTTTCGACAGTCACAAGCAGCTTCTGAAGCAGGTTACTGCTGTAACTGTCTGACTGACAGCAAACCAGACTCTGGCCTACAGCTTCCTGAACAGACACATCACCTAACATACACTTCCTGTGTACATTACACTAACAAAACAGATTTCTTTACACGGTGCCCCAACCTGCTTAAGCAGGTTGGTTTTGTTCTAAATTGGAACACTAGAAAGAGAAAAAAAAGTTTAGACCTATAAAAAAAAGAGGTAATTTTTTTCTTACTTTCAAGCAATAATACCCTATGATGCAGAAGAATGAGATGACTGTGTGTAGGATGGCCAAAATCCTCAGTGTGGGCTCCATGTAGCCACTGCTTTCTTCCAAGACATAATGTACTGCAATGACCCTCTCATCATCATCGCTTTCCAGGATGTTCAACTTGGTACTTTCACCATCAGATACCACAGGAAGTTCCTTTTCTTCTGTCACAGCAGATGTGGAGACCTGTTTAAAACACTTAATATTACAGCTATATTCCTTTGATAGGAGCTTTGCAACACTACAAGCTAAGTTGTTGAGCTGACAAAATGATACCAAGGACAATATAACTGTAAAGAAACTTTAAAGAAATAATTTTTTTTGCATAAAAATGTCCACAAAGAATACCTCAGCAACACCTTTTCGTCTTATTACACCAATCTGTGATAATGTGCTTTTTCTATCCCTTTCTTTTCACTGTCTGCCCATGTTACCAAATTTGGTCCATGATGAGTTTTATCATCACTTCAAATTCAAGAAAGGGCACAGACCTCTTATCAGAAGCCCCTGACAGTAGTCTTTAGCATCATGGCTCTCTGCCAGAAAATTATATAAGTCCAAAGACTCCTGGCTGTACATACCCCTTCAGGAGAGCATAATGGCACAGCAAACATCTCAACTGACATGGATTAGTTTAAGTTACCTAAGAAGGCTCAGTTTGGCTGGTTCACTCTACTGGGAAATGAAACATCTGAGGCAAGGGTGTGCCTCTCATCCTGCTGTCTTTGTCCCAGCTTAATGCTCTGTCAATAGCTATTTGTGTACTGGAAGCCTATTTTTACTTCACACAAACATTCCAGCTGTCACCATGTTAGATTTCTGAAGTGGTAGGATGAAGCAGTATTTAACCTGTTAGGCTAAACAGTTTTACCACAGCATATTGACTACAAAACCCAGATGTTTTCCAGTGTGCAACTTGAAAAGTAGTATTTTGAGAAATTTACCTTATAGAAAAGAAGGATAAAGTTGATGGCAAAAGCAACAAATAATGCCAACATCCTCATGTTGTAAAAGTTTCGTGCAAAGTAATTCTGAAAAGAGAACAGAACATAAATACACTTGGCCTAATAAGGATGCAACTTGTTGCTGAGATGTTTTTTCCCCCTTTTTAATAGAATTATAAATATAAAAAAAACCCAAACCAACAAACATTTTGAATGATGTACAAGTTCTCTTCTACTCCACATGTGCAATAATGAATAAAGGACCTTTCATTTCATTCAAAAAGGATGAAGGATTTCTAATTGCCTCTTACATCTTTTTCATTGTCCTCTCAATACACTTGGAGACAACAGAGACTTCACAATGTAAGTAAAATGTAATAGTACAGAAGTCTCTATCTTCCCTTTAGTTCAACATTCACAAATATAACAAATTGCTACTTTTACCAAAAAATAAAAAACCCTGCATATGAGTTTATCTTAAATATTTTCTATTCTAAAATCAACTGCATTTTCACTAGGCCAGCAAAAATTCATGTGTGACCTGAGTATCATGAACAGAAAGCTTTTCTGATATTTTGACAGTATCAAAAGGACTGCAGAAATGTACCTTTTCCCTTCCTGACAACTCACAAACCTTTACAGCACACATTTTGAATGCTTTAACACTCCAACAGGAATTTTGCCATTTTTCTGCCCTAATCATAGATGACTATTAGTGAAATATAGAGTGAGACTATTAGAAAAAAATTAAGCTAAATTCATATTATTGCAATGTGACTTGCCTAAAAATGTATCTCAGTTCAAAAGTCAAATTTAAACATTTAATTTCTTAGTAAGAGTTTTACTGCATATACTACGCATATACATAGTACAAGTGTATTTCTTTTTGATTTGCATTTCACTCTAGCCTCAGAGAATATGAATGGAATAACCTAGCTAATAAAAACATAGATTTTAAGCAGTTATGGAGCAAATATTACCTGCTATTTTACTGAGAGACTCTCAGATGCAGTTTCACATTTTCATTCACTCTTATTTTCTACAGGTTTTGAAAAGCTTGACAAATACTAACTTGCTATTTCACAAAAAAAATAATCTGTCACATCTTTTCTTATTCGCTTCAGGTTAAGCATTGTATCTTAGTTGATTCTTTTTATAGGACAGTTTGGAATTTCCTAAAGTTGTCTCTCAAGGAAGGAGAAATACTACTATCTCAGTAGCTGCTGTAAAAATTCAGGAATTTTACTCCCAGAAAAATGCATGGATGTTTTACAATGATGCACAGGCATCTCTGAATGTCTAGTTTTGGGATAATAATAGTCTTCCTAAGAATTAATATCTTGTATACTAAGTTTTTTGCGTGTTTCTTTTCTCTAACATTCCCATTAAACCATTGCTTCATGTCCTTTTTATGGACAATGGTGGATAGAAAAATGAGGTCCAGCAGATGCTATTTGTCTTTACATTGTTAGAATATGGTGGTACACATCTCTGTCAACAGCTAAACACATAAGCTAGAGAACCGCTTACAAGAAGCTTCTGCTGGTATGCAATGATATTCTTCCAGAAAACTGATTCCTGAACTTCTGGTTCTCCATATCTGTGCGTATGCAGTTGTCTTAATTTCTGTTTCCCTTTGTCTTCCTTGGTTTTCTCTTCTTTTTCTCCATCTTCTCCTCTTAGGGTACAAATGAAGGCAAAATATTATGTCAAATTAATAAAACAGGTAAATTAAAAGCACACCCTGAAATAGGATATTGCATCTTTTAATGAGGCTCAAGTAGCCATGACTCATGTAGTTCATGCACATGACAAATATCCCTATTCAGGCCAAAGTGCTGGCAAAAGTGACAGTCTGGTTAAGGCTATAGATGAATTTACTGGTTTCGCACCCTGAAGTGGAAATGCTAGCTGGTAGAGGTAGGTAAACAAATATCTGCCAACCTTGCTATCAGAGCTTCTTCATGATTGTGCAGCTGATTCTTGCGGAGGCAAAATGTCTGTAAGCTGACAGCTCTAGGTATGTCTGCATGAGTGCCTACATGTTTAAGTGCTCCCCTCCAACCTCATGCACTTAAACAATCTAGGTCCCACAAAGGCTGCAGAAATCTTGGAGTCTTCTTGCACTTACAAGTCAAACCTCAAGTTTTAAATTCTTCATTTCTGCCCACCTGATGAAGTCATAAGTACCTACTCCAGAAGACGAAGTAAGATTTTGTCAGCATCTGGTGTGTAGGTATCACCCTGCTGTCTCATTAGAGAAAGCCATGGGCTGCCTTCTCCAAACATGATCTAAAGAACTGTGAATTGTCTTAGAAGTTAATTTGAACTGTCAGCATAATAGATTAAAAGATCACAGAAGTCCATTTGAAGCAAAACCAGAGTGAGAGGCAACTTCCAAATTACATTATTTATTTCTCTGTTCCTATCTACAAACAGAATGACTGATGTCCAAAGCTGGCTCCTCTTCCCAGAAGACATATGATAAACTTTCACTTGAAAGTTTGTCACGTAAGGAGTAGCTTCAGGCCAGCTAATAGTGCCAGACACTGTACTCCTGGCAGAGAAAACAGGTATTACTGCAGTTCATGCAGTCAAGCAGAGCAATCAACAGTGAATGACCTTCAAACATCAGGAAGACTCTCCCTCACAAAGTTATAGTGGCCAAGTTAGAAATTTACTGCACTGATTAAGAGTTTTTGTCATGGACAAGTGCTTGTCATCCCAGAAGATCAGTAATCATTAGAGTTTGAGACTAAGGGATCTTCTTAGAATTTTGACAGTGATAAATCAGCTGCAGAACCTGTACAAAAAAATGTACATATAACAGGAACAATAAAATACTGGGATGGAGGTCCACAGTTTTCACTGGTTAAAACCAAGCACTGTATTTTGCTTTCCACTATTATTATTCTGAGCTAATGGCATTAATGTTAGATTTTAACATGCCTTAAAAGGGTTTACATTGTCATTGATCAAATCTCTTCTTAAATATGTGAGAGTACTCACATTCATTAAAATTGTACTGGAATGTTAAGGTTTTGCAAAATGCAAATAACTCAAAACATGTCATAGCAAATGGGAGAGAGTAAAGCAGATTCAGTCTCTACCACTGATGGATAGCAGGTCTTTCGAAATAAGGTGCTCTTACAAAGTTTTCAAGAATTTTTTTTCTAGCTTTAAGATTTGCCAAGAAAAGAAATATAACCAATTAAGCACATTCTAAAAGAAATTAAATGGACATTACAAAAGATGCTTCTGGGAAGAGATAAATTCATAGAATCAGACCGATGCTTATTACATGGCATTTCCTTGCAAATGTGCACAGATGAGGAGGATTGTTAAAAAAACACCCCAACCTAACTGGAATGTGAATGGACAGAAAATTAAAAGCAAAGAAGTACAAATGAACCTGAGTTTTTTTCAGTGAAACAAAACACTTTTTTTTTGTAGAATCAGAGGTTTAAGTATTACATACTCAGCTTTTTCAGGTTCTGATTTTGTTTCTTCTTTCTCTTCCTTTTCATCTTCTTTCACCTTCTCCTACAGAAAACCAGGATTAAAAACCGTGTGTAAAAATTCTTATACAGTACAGAGCTAGTTAATAGAATACCTAGAATTCAGAATGTTAGGGGTTTTTTTGTTTTGTTTTGTTTTTTGTTGAACAATGGAAAACCTGAAAAAATATGATAATTTATATTAATGAAGATAGGCAATGTAACACTGAATTAAAAGCAATTCAAAACACCACGTACTTTGAGAAGGCTGTGGAAATTCAAGTTTGTGGCATCAGAAATAGTAAACACCAATAATTACACGTGTAAATTATGTAAATTTACTTGTAATTATACTACAAATTATACATTTACATTTAAACATATAATTATACAAGTAAATTATGCACTTTAAAAAAAAGTCAGAAAACCCAGAAATACGAAGATGCAAGTTTTATTTCAGGACTACATTTAATATATTAAAGAGAGAAATATATATCAGGAACAGAAGATAGGATTACCTGGATTTTTTCCTGTACTTCGGGCATTGGGGCTAAGGAGGGAGTGCTTAGTAAATCACTCAAACCAGCATTTGGATTGTGAGGGATCAATTTATACTGTCCACCTTCTCGTTTCAAATCCAAACCAAATATATCTGAGAGGAGATCACTCTCTTCTGTTAAAGTCTGCAGATCTGTCAAGTCTTCTGCAGGCAATGCAGCTTCTGTTGGTTTCCTCTCTCCTTCCTCTTCTTCCCCACGCACCTCATCCTGAGTGGGATCTGGCATATTAGCCAACAGTTCAGCCACCTTGATTTTCTTGGCTCCTTCTACAAGGCTTCCTCCAAGCAGTAAACTGCATATGATGCGAAAAAAGCCCCGGACAACACTGCAAGCAAAATGTAGTAAGCCCACCAAAATGCTCCAGTAGGAAGAAAACAAAGCCATGACCATGTCCTTCATGGTCATTTTCTTCACTCTTTTCATTTGTTTCTTTAGACTCTTCATGCTGAGCATTTTCATAAGAGTCATTAAATTATACTTGAGAGCTACTAAAGCTGACTTCATGGTCACGAGAGAGAAGAAACCCATTCTAGGATCTTCTTCCTCAGGATTATCTTTCCCATTCTCCTCCTTATTAGCTGACCTTTCATTCAGATCTGACTCAGAAATCTGTGCAGCCAGTTGCATTTCAAAGATGGTATCCTCACAGAAGTTAACAAAAAGCTCCATCTTTTCTTTCTCCCCACCTTCATTTACAACATCAAATATGAACTGTCTCTTTGACTCTTTTACCTGAGGTTTTTCCCACTGAGTCCGACTTGACTCACTTATTTCAAAGTAAACTCGCTCAATGCGCTTTGCACTGCCCATGATTTCTATACGCCCGAGGAAAGGCTGAAAGTAATTCAGCACACTCTCTGAGAGCTCAAGGAAAGTTTGCAAGCGCGTGTCATGGGGCATGTGCTCTGACAGGTTGGTCAGGAGAACAGCGACATTGAATCCAATGTCTTTTGCAGGCTCATGAAATCGTTTCACGAACTCCTCATAGTCCAAAGTCTCATTCTCATCTGTTTCAGCACATGACAGCAGAAACTCAGTTTCAGACTGAGTGTAGTGCTTATGGCTTTCCATTGCCCTGTGAAAATCCCTTTTCGAAATTATCCCTTTACCATCAGGGTCATATTCTTTGAATGCATCAGAGGAAGTCAAATCTTTCAATTTTAAGAACATATCAAAAAACTTCAGAATCATTTCCACATTGTTCGATGATTCCACAAGCATATCAACCATCTGCTTTCCAATAGTTCCATTCACAACATTACCTAGAGGTGATGACAGGATATTAGAGATAATGTCAGCAATTGTTTTGGCAAAGAAAAGTGAATTATAATGATTAGTGAAGCAATCAAAGAGTAAGAATGATAAATTATTGGATAACACACTTATATGAGAAAGCTAGCTATGAAATCTGAAGTCTTTTACTATTAACTTTTCCCTAAGACTTGGAAAAAATATAAGTGACTAAGTATTTGCCATTACAGAAAGGAAGAATTAACAAGGTCTGGAGAGAGAGAACATACATTTAATACAGTACTAAAAGTGGAGTAGCATATTATAAATTTCACTATAGTGGAACACAGACAGATCTAGGGTCACTGGCTCACTATTATCTAGATGAGCAGCTCAGTAGTTCTTTACAGAGCACAGCCTAAAGAATTTACTTCGCTTCTCAGGAACCTTCTATGAGCCTAAAGCCTGGGGAATCATAATTTCAGGACCTTGAACATAGTCACTAGATGAATGAATTTGTTCTTTATGGATAAGATCATTACCAAAATAAATGCAATATATTAAGGTTGTTAATAAAATGTCTGACAAATGGTTTTGTCCCTCCAGAACTCAAAATTTCAACTTAAATAGTAAAAGCCTTTTCATCTAACCCAAAAGATAAGTCAAGTTCATGGAAAAAAAAAAAAAAAAGACTTCTGCTAGCTCTGGATTTTATAAAGTTCTGGCATTCAGAATTAATATAACCTATTCACTACCCTATCTAAATCTCCCATTCACTTTCATTCCTGAAAGGTCTTCTCACTACTGAGACATGAAAGTTAAAAATGCAAAGAAATATAGAGCATTATCTCTCAAATTAAGAAAATTGCAGAGGTAAAAACTTTGCTAAAACTTTGCTAGAACAACTACGAAAGAGATTTCACATTATTACTACCTTCCAGCATAGACAGCAACATGACAACCATATCTTTCTGAAGATCCATTAATTCCTTCAATAGCTCAATTTGACTGGAATCCTAAATAACAAAGACAGTATATAAACATAAATTATATATTGATTTATTTTATATTGACTTATTTATGTGCATGTTTAATTCACCTTGCAAAAAGTAGATTTAGAAATTAAGAAACAAAAAGTGTCAAAAATGGTAACACAGCGAAAATAACTTAATTGCTTAACTCCTCCCAGTATATTTACACCATCATCCGTTTAGAAAGAGTAATTTAATAAAGACAAAACTGAACGTGATAAAAGTTTTAAAGCAATAACTTGGTATGTCAAGGTCACAGACGATGCTTTGTAATGTCTCCATCAGCTAAAATATTGTCACTTTTGGTGTAATCAAGTCTACAGTTATGAAAAATCGTAAAAACAGCAATAGCAGTAGCACATAGAGCTCAAATTATAACATGATTCAAAATGAGCAATTTCATTACAGGCCACTGAACATTTTGGAAGGAAAAAGGAAAGTTGAAATAAAATGTTAAAATATTTATTAATAAAGTTCCATTAGTAAATCCTTAGACATGCAGTAAATGGATTTTTTTTAGCCACCTCTTATCTCATTGGGTTTACCGAGTTTACTATGTCTGTTGCCTGGAATCTATCTGAATAGAATTATTCAAGGACCTAATTTCCTCCTCAGTGATACACTGTTGCATCATGACATTGACCCCAAATACTTGAGCAGTGCCGGACTTCAGGGGGTGGTACAACAAACTCAAGGTTCTTTATGGCTTTATGGTACTTTATGCCTGTGGCACGATGCTTTGCCCTGATAAAGCTACTGGTGGTAATTTTTAGTATTGAATACGCTGAAAGGCCAGCCTGGTTTACTATCTTTAAACACACCTCAGTCCATTTGAAGTCAGACTTGACAGATAAGGTGCTAAACTGACCTAGAGCCCTATGAGACTGCCAGCCAAATTCCTTCCACTATAAAAATCTTGCATACAGTTAGATTCTTCCCCAAACTTGAAGTATATGGCATTTTTGCTGTGGATTTGGGACACCTCTCCACAGTTACTTCCCAAGGACTGAGAGAAAGAGGAAGAAGTACACCACAAAAAGGAGTGTGGTGAGATTCATCAACCTCTAGGTAATGTTTCTTCTGGTAGCTTGAATATAATTGCTTTAAAAGAATTGCTTTCATGTAGTGCGCTTTGACATATTGTGTTATAGTTGACCAGTGTCTTTAGCTTTTATACTGTGTAGTAAGTAATTCTGGTTAAGATCTGTCTATTCATTTTTCTTAATAAGTAACTCACCTTTTATAAATTTATCTGATCTTCCATCATTAAAACTTGAAGGACAGTGATTTAATCACACCTCTGAAATTCCCTAAATCTAAACTGTTAACAGAATCTGGAGCTAAGGAAGGGTTTACTTTCATTTAAACTCCTTTGTGTGAGGGTGTTTAAACGCAAAAAGGAATTCTTTCTGTTCTTCAGACTCAAATAAAAGGTTTTTATAATAAACATTGCCTCAAGCACTCACTCCAACCTCAACAATGCCAATTTGGATCTTTGATTGAAAACAGCATAATTTGGAAATAACAAGATTTTTAATTTATTTGCTCTATAAGTTTCCAATACAAAACTTTTAACTACAAAAATTATTTACAACCTGGATGATCTTTGTTTATTTGGACTAAAAATTGTACTTTTTTTTTCTACGTTAGATTCTTAAGTAGTATTACAGTTATCACATTATTACTTCCTGGAGAATTAAAATGCAAAAAAACCAAAAAAGCAAAAAAAACAAAAAATAAACAAGCAAACAAAAAGAAACCAAACAAAAAACCCCAAACAAACAAACAAAATACCCACAAAACCCAAACAAAATTGTGATTTAATTTTGTTCCTGTTAAAATCTTGCTTCAAATGTTCTCCAAAAGTGCTCTGGAAACTCAGAATTGTAAACAAAACCATATATTTAGCCTAGGCAGGCCCCTCTTACAGACAAAAGCCATACGACAACTCCTTATAACTCCACTTAGTCACACCCAACACTTTTGAAAACTGGTATTTTAACAGAATCTGAAAAACTTTTTAATATATTCTTGTAATAAATATTAACAAACAAAAAAGAGCCCATGTCTATTCTGGGATTTCCTGTTAGGCCCCATAAAGATTTTCCAAAAGCCAAAAGCCTGGCCTCCAAGCAAGAGAAAGACACCATCAGTATTTATAATGATGCATTTAGAACAAAACACTGGGAGTAGATTGTGTTTCTGTCATGCCACAGAACACCACGAGTAAATCCACACTCCCGTTGTGCAAAGCTGCTGGGCTGTCTTTGAAGCAGCGGGATGAGTATCATTATTGTCTAGATTCAGTAATCAAAGATGCTGTGAAGCCACTCTGGGCACAGCTGAGACAATAAATTTGTCATTACTGTAAAAGCAAATCTTGCCAATAGCCACATCAAATTTCATAATCAACACATAGCTACCATGTGTTTGACTCCTGTCAGTAACTACTTAAATACCTCTTTCCAGTTTGCTTTAGTGGAACATGAAGAAAGCACAATAGCCTTCACCATGGCCTACCCAAATATTGACTATTTAAAAATTCTTAAAATAACAAAGATGTTTCAAAATCAGAACAGTATCTACAGGCACTTTTAAATGCACTTCAGTAGAAATTCAATGCATTTCTCTTGAAAATCAGGTTTGACTGTGATGCCATTTGTGGGAAGATGACTTCTATTTAGCCATAAAGTATGAGAAGCGTACCTGTAGCCCAAAGTCCACAAGTGTAAGCAAGCAGCCTACTTTTATCCATTAAGTTCCAAGGGCAGGGAGAAAAATAATCTGAGCAAGGCTACTTTAATTTATGCAAAGAATACTTACATGGACACTTTTGGAGCCAAATAAGGAAATCTAAAATCTCAGAGACTTCAGAGCTGTATTTCTTAACAATAGCACTTTCACAAGAATATGACATTTTTCTTTTAAAACGTCCAATTATGCTAAAAAATTAGAATCAGTGCATTTAATTGAGTAATTATTTTAAATATGTAAGAAGTTGAAAAATGCATTGCTTAAGGATAGGATTCCTTGCACCTGATTTTTATACTCTAAATAACTGTCTGTGCCATTCCCCTTCACTATTTCTACAGCTTATGAAATTAGTAACATCCAAAAGAAATTCACCCATTATAAGATCCGACTACTCTCTACTAAGAATGAAAAAGGTTTAGATGCAGACATGTGTTGGACTAGGGTTTAATAATGATGAACTAGGATTCAGTGCAGGAGCCATCAGTGAACATGATGGGTCCTGCATAAAAGGAAACTGCAGAAAACGCTGTGAGGGAATTTTTGTCCAAAAGACCAGAAGTGAGAGTTCTTTCTGAATATCAGTGATATGCTCTGTTTACAGTTTGATCTAATCTGCTTTGTACCTGTGGCCAGTGATCCAATTACAGGCTGTCCTATTCACACCCACTCTAGTTTTGCAATTTATTCCCTCAATTTTATTGTATTTATTTATTTTATTCTATCACTCTGTCTTTTGTTTTTCCCACCAACTGTTGTTATTAATGACTCAAACATATTAATGTTTGTTTCTCTTTTACAAAAAGCTAGTGACTTATGAAGGAAAAAGTAAAACAAAAAGATACCTGAGACAGCTTCATCTGCATGTGGGCAAACACATGAAGGAAACCAACTACAGCATCCCAGAGTCTGCTGTGTGCCAGACTTTGCTGATTCCCAGTACATGGCCCCTTTTGTTCAGGCAACAAACAAACAAAAAAGAAAACCAAAGTTTGTTTGCAAGAAATTCAACAAAAACAGGAAGAAATACACAGAAGCACATAGCTTGGGGTTGTCCTTTAGAAACTGCTATGAAATATTAAACATATCTAGAATTATGTATTTAATTAGACCACTGACTGCAAACAATGCCTGCTCCTAAAAACCATTCTGCCTGCTTTAGCCAAGCCTCAATATACTAATTCAGAATCCCAAAGTGTGCATCTGTTTGCAACATTAAACAATAAATGCTGAAGGGGTACAAATCTTCAAGCTATTTCTTCCTTATGTAGTTCTGTAAATTAGGAAAAACCTTAGAGAAGGTTAAATGCAAAATTCACATAAGGGATTAGAGAACCAGTTTCCTGATTTTTTCCCCCAGCATATTGTAGAGCACAGTGCTAAAACATACTTAAAGAAAATTCTAACTTCTGAAAAACAGGAGCACAAAAGCTTTTTAAGCCTCAAAGGATAACAAACAGAATCTCTACCAGATAAAAAACCCCTATTTGTGATTTGAGAAATATGTATACATTAAATACATTTAAACAAATGCATAAGTCATCTCTTCTCATTTTCATTCAGTGCTATTCTATCATATTTTGCCCTCATGAAATATAACATATTATTTTCATAACACCAATGTAATAGACACCTAACAGTCTGAGATCCTCTCTAACCTACTTATTAGATGTAGAATCAAATTCTAATATTGTCAACTTACTTACACAAGTAATTAATACAGAACTAAATGACACTGAATTCTTTAGATATCCTGGAAGAACTGCTATATTTCTATTTTGACAGAGTTGATCCCCATCTCATTTATTCCTGAGTCCACCTCAAGTGCATCTCTACAATTCTCAAATATAAAGTCAAAAAACCCCATTTGAAACACAGCGTTGTTGCCTTCAATCTCATGTCTGATGGAAAATGCTATCTAACGTTATATTGACGAAATAGCAGCTATGATCTGCACTGAAATTAGTTTTCTCAGTAGATTAAAGGTAAAGGCCTTAGCAGTCAAATTAAAATTATAAACAAAACTCTACGACCTTACATAGATGTTTATTTATTAATAGTTTTAAATTTTAACAAATTGATAAGATTGCAAAACAATAGTGACAGGTGTATATGCATATATTTGAACATTTTGCTTCATACGTAAACAAATAGACTAAAATAATGTTGACGAATAAATGCATCCATATTATATTTCTATGTTATATCTAGCTATTTTATATTTTCATGCCAAAGGTAGGATGAATTCTCTTTCAAGTTCATAATATTCTAACGAAATTAATTTACCTGGATATACTCTGTGAGAGTATTGAAAACTTGTTTTGCAACCTGGATGGCTTTGGAAAAATTTCGTTGTCCTTGTTCATCAATAACATCCTTCCCAGAATAATACCAATAGAAATCACTGATGGATTCCTAAAGAAAAAACAGTTGTGAGAAGCACAAAGAGATTTTGCGGCCAAACTGGCTCTAACTGGATATTCATCAATATGAGAAAAAAAGTATTTGACAGTTCTAGTTCTGAAAATTATTTAGTTTATAAAGGCTTTAAATGAACCAACCAATGATTCCCAAGTACTACTTCAAGAGTTGTAGTTTCATCTCAAGGGAATCAATAGGAAAACAAACACAAGGAAAGAAAGAACTTAAATAACCCACAGCAAACTTCAAAATAAAATAAATTAATAATTGGATGAGTTGATATCTGATCTTAGAAATACAACCACCTGCATTCTGAAAAGGAGTGCTCAGTAGTGCTGCCATGCTGCATGCTGCTCATTAAACAATGTCTCTTTATGCTGCGTGCTCGACACCTAGTCAATAGCAGGAGGAAATGTTGCTTTGTGTGCACAATTCCTCTCTCCATCTTCCCCAAAGGTGAGCTTATTAAATTTTCAACAAAGTAAGCAATGGAATGAAATGTCCCTACAACTTCTACAGAATGCATAAATATAGAAACCAATTTGATAGCAGCAGTGGTGTAAAGAAAAAAAGAAAAAGAATTTTCAAAGTCTGGAATTCTCAGAGCAAATAAATGAATGGCTAAAGGGAACTTAACTAGATAACTTTTTTTTTTTAAAACCACAACATATTATCACATGCAGTGATTTTCAGAAAGAAGAGAATTATAGGTAAAAATTAGGAACATTTATCACAAAATGTGTTTTCACACCATTCACACATTGCAATCAGGAAACAAAGTATATTTTTTTCATTATTTTCTACTGTCTTGTGACAATGAAATATTTTCATATTAAAAAGATTTGGAAGATAATTAAAAATAGATGATCAACAAGGTTTTAAATCTAGCTTTCTGTAGCTTTTTTCCTCTCCTTAGAATGTGCGCTGTTCTTATGCTTCACTCCACATCAGCACGTGAGGGTTCCTTCACAGAGCAGCCAGTGCTCAGCCTAAATCAGAATATGGATGACAAAGCAGCTGTCTGAAACTGAACTTGAGCAATACAAAACATTTCTCACTCACAGGGTAGTTTCAGTGAACACCTGGCTACCTGTGCTCACAGGCACACTGAGCACAGCCCCACCTCCTGCTGCTCTCCTTGGATAACAGCCTCCATCGCATTCCTGCAGGTATAGGCTACAACCATTTCACATGTATGTTACCTCTCACTCTCCCAGTACAAAGTAACAATTCTTAAAGTACTGCAACCCTACTAGAGAATTTCAGCCTCTCTCCTCAGCTTGGGCTACAGGAACCAGAATAAGTATGATGACAAATAAATTCACTCCTCTAATTAAGCTTGTATAGAAATATATCATATTTTAATCTATTTACTAGTGTACATAAATTACTTACCTGAACTCTCAATAAGTAATCCACAGTAGAAATGATAATATTAACAGTGGTGTTGTTACCAGTTTGAGTTCTCAGGTAATTCTGAAAATCTAAAAATTCAAATAGAAGTTTAATTTAAATTTATTTAAGTTTTAAAACTACTTCTGAAAAATTAATTCGGATTTACAATGATCTAGAAAAGTTTAGCTTAGAGGTATAGGAATTGGATTTTCTTCTATTTCTTAGGGGTTTTGGGGTTTTTTGGGGGATGTTTTGTGTGGTTAGTTTTTTTGTGTGTGTGAGAATAAACCATTCTAAGTGTTTTAACATCTTATTGCAAAGATCACATACCAATGAAGCCAGAACCTTGTTTATATGTTTCACCTGTAAAACTCAACTTGGTCTTTCTATAATCTATTTATGACAAGAACTACATCAATATCAATGCAATTATACTTAGAATATATGTTGTTAAGTAAAATTAAATCTCATAATTATACAAATCCTGATTACTAAGTCAGAAATATGTCTAATGCCTTAAAAGGAAAAATATCCCTTGTTTTCTCTTTTCATTCCCTAAGGATGACAGAGAGAACACAAGGAAATATACTTAATAATAAAAATACACTTAAATTATCCATTTTAATGTGTTTTTTTATATTTAAAAGATATGTTATTTCTCCAAGAATGGTATTGTGTACATAGTAACTTCATATAGAATTCTAACATTAGCAGGAAACAGTGTGCACCAGAAAGCAGACGCATGCCAAAGGACAATAAATACAAATTCCTTCTACATTTTCCTCTGAATCTTCCATGTCTAGAAGTTATAAACCATGGACATTTTCCCATGGAAATTTAACTTTCCTAGTAGTTCAAGAATCAAAACTCATAGTTTTGGAAACTATTGTCTTATCTACAAAATTCAGGTTGTTAAAAACTTCGGGCTGTCAACTTAATTCCACCTCAAGATTTTCCCT
The DNA here is from genome assembly GCA_013397375.1 of Toxostoma redivivum. Taxonomy (NCBI): domain Eukaryota; kingdom Metazoa; phylum Chordata; class Aves; order Passeriformes; family Mimidae; genus Toxostoma; species Toxostoma redivivum. The sequence goes on along the minus strand of VXBI01010439.1, from coordinate 571,139 downwards.
TTGTGTACACTCTAGCAGCTACTCCACCTTTCATCATATTTTATGAAGGCTGCCAAACCTTCAACAATTAAGAGCTTTTATCATCAGTTACCATCACCTTGATTCTGCTGCCTGGCAGCCTGCCCACAAACCTGAATTGTGTCCTTCACAAAGCAACTGAAGGAAGCGGAAGAGGTCACAGGTGAACTCATCATCCTGCATCACCTTTTCTCCTGCAGAAAGGCCAGATGGAAGCAGGTTATCAGTCTGCCAAGTAACACCCCACAGCCCCTGAAGAGAACTGCCATAATTAATAAGAAAGAGAGAAGGGGAGAGAAAATTTATAACCACCAATCTATCTGAAGCACCTATGACTTGTGCTTGGCAGATAGTTATTTGGTTATTAAAAAAAAATTACAAAACTTAATTTTTGATTTATAAATATGGCAGCATGAGCTTGGCAACATTTTACAAATAATTCCCAATTTACATTCTTATTTGACTTCACTGGGCATGGAGGCTGTGTCACATACAAAGGTTAGGGTTGGATCAATTTGGTTCTCATTCATCACAAAAGAAGGTACTTAAAATACAGAATGACATTTAATCAATAGGTTATGAAAATCACTCCTCAAATAAACTATTTGATTTTAAAATATTCTAAAACAACCCATGAAATTTACAGCTATGTGCACTCTCAAGAACCATTTAGACTGAAATATTTGAGGATTTAGTACCTGTCTGCTGCTGACACAAAGTGGACATGTCTCCATTGACAAAATAAAGCAATAAATTTATAATAAATGAAGACCAAATGCCAAAATGCTTTACTGAATTAGGCCCTTCACTTAATTTTCTGGTAAACATCTAACATCCAAATGAATAAATCCCTAAGCCTTTTTTTATTCCCTCCACAGGAAACAACATCCTAAAAAGCCCTCAATCATCATTATTTCAAGTACACCAATACATACAGTTAACTTTGTACAGGGACATGTGAAGTGGAGAAATAACCATTCACTCAGGAAAACAATCACAAATGAAGAAAATGTAGAACAGCTTATAAAATGACACATGAGGACAATATAGGTGTTAAAGCAATAAAGGCCACTTATCAAAACTAAGAAAATTCCCACAAAGAAACTTGGGGAAGTATTTTTTACTATGTATGCAAAGGTAGAAGTCACAGAAACTTCTACTATTTAGGAATATATATAATTGGAATATATAAAAAGCCCTATTTGTAAACAAGAAAAAGAGGGATATAAAAATGTAAGCAAACTGCCAAACAGTTGGAAAGATTTTTTCTTTGAGGAGATATAATTTAGGCTCTACAAAGACAGGATCTTTAGTGTGTGAAAAGGAGAGCAGGAAAGTAAGTAAAGGCATTAATTTTTTTTTCTTCTTTTAATTTAGATACTTTAGTTAAATTAAGGATTACTTCCATGCTGTTCCACTGGTAGATAATTCTAATACCCACATTCACAGATCTTATAATTTTTATAATTTTATTATTATATTATAATTAGATTATCACTGTTTGGGCCAAATTTGGCTATGATCAAGTTAATTTTCTTCTTACTAGCAAGCTGAAATATAAACAGTATTTAGTATGATTTGGAGCATAAATAAACATGATCAGAAGTTCAACTTTATGTAAAGTCATGAGCAATTATAATTTCAAGGTAATGGATTTATCTGTCCACAGACTGAATTTTAAAGTGAGAATTTTCAGTACACTAGAAATAGGAACCAAAAACATATTGAAAACTAATATGAATATTTTAAAGTACAAAATTTCACACTTTTCTGTTGCCCTCAAGACAATGTTTGGTATTAAGAGTATGTATCACTAAGGCATATGCCAATATAATTTCTTGTACCATAGGGAAAGATAAGACACTTTTCCTCCTAACTCTAGATGTGTGCTTAGGGCAGTTGCAAAAAATACTTTGTATGACATTCCATGACATTTTTCTCCACAGAAAATATAACTACCAGGCACATAGGTTTGCAGTCACAGGAGACTGAAAACCCTTTTAGCTAGTTAAACAATGAAAAATGAATGACTATTTCTACCAGTGCTGATGAATGTATACATGCAATATACGCCCAAGAAGGCAAAAAACAGGAGCTGGCTGGGCTATTTAAAGTATATTATTCAACATTACATGCAAGTTCAGTCCTGCAAGAGACTTTCATATGCTGCTGGCCAAATGCCATAGTAGAGAAGATTTCTCAGAGTTAGTTACTTTCTTCTTTTCAGTTTAATTGAACTCCTGTCACTTAACTTAACTTAAAGTTATATGTGGGGTCACATGCTTTGTTGAACTAGGCACAAAAATAAGAATTAAAGAAAGCCAAATATTTGGTGAAGCCTGTATCGCACATGTAAAGCTTGTAGCTTGACTGCTGAGATGGCAATGATTTTATCAAATAACTCTCAGGAAACTTACTTGGAAAAATCAAGCCTATGAAAGTCCCAATCATCTATTTCTTGCATATTAAGGCACCACTGAATCAAACCCATTTGTAGGAATAAGACTACAGAATAAGTTACAGCTTAATATTTTTGACTTCTATTTTTCTTGCTCTCTTAGGAAGGTAAGATATTCCAGAACACAAAAGAAAACAAATCTCAAGTTAAAATGTTATACAGACCCTGGCTTTTATACAATTACTGGATTTTAGGAATTTTTGTTAAATAAATTCCATTCTTATTATTGGAAGGGCCTGGAAGGCCCACTAATTAGCTCCACTGTAAATAAATCACAACTTGAACAAAAGCTATTGTAAAATTCTTCACAATCAGAACGCGTTTAGGTGCATCATTGCACAAAAGCTGAAAGGTCTGTTCCTTTAAGAAATATTTTTATATATTTTAAAATGAAGTAAAAAAAGCCCATCTCAAACCATCTGGCCACACTAAGATTTACAACATCTTGGTTTTCAATTTTTACACCTGAACAAAATCAGACTTGAACCAATGTTGGTATGGACAGGAATTATAATTTTCAGATTGTACTTACTGACTACAAGCAGTGCCTCACTGGTAACTGCAGAACTGAAATGGAGATCCATTTCTTTCTATAAAATTCAGGAGAGGAACCTTTGCTGCTGTGCACACAAATTCATGCCAGTTCACACAGAGATTTGCAAAGAATGTACTCACAAACATACACACTTTATATAGTATGATTTTGGTTATTATGAAAAAAACATTCTTTAACTTCTGTTGATATCAGATATATTCTGGCAAATAGATGTTTGCTTAGATGTTAAAATGCTGCCATTGCTCATGCTGTATGTAAATGGTATGGCTGTACACACAAAGGCTTTAAGCCTGCAGCTTTTGCAAAACTGGCAGTTTGTGTTTGTGATATACAGGAACAGAGGTATCATGTGTGGGAAACAAAAATAAAATTAAATGAAAAATTAAATACATCGGGTTTTGTTTTCATTGAAAGTGCATGTGTCAAAGTTCAATTATTCTCTCCCTCTTTCTTGATTTTACTTTTTCAATCCTCAGTGGAAAAGATCTGATTTCTATTGCTACTCAGAAACACAGGGTAAATAGTATATATTACTGAAATATAAAAATACTTTCAGCTTTTAAAGGGGAACAGTACCTTTTTATGATGGCTGTTAAGCAAGAGCAAATCTGTCCCGTAATAAAGCAAGTGAATTTATTCTTATCACAAGATCCAGACAGTATTAGGTTGGATTGTGAATGCTGCATGTCTTTTACTTCTTAACAATCTAATTCAAGTAATAAATGCACTTGTTTCCTCAGTGAGTAAAATTCTCTAAAGTTATTTAAGTTCCCTTTTAAATGCAAACACTGATTCAAATACAGTTTTATGAAGGTGTAAACTACCTCTCCAATGCAGGCAATAGTGGATTAAACAGAATTTAAGTGTGATTAGTTTGGTGAAGGCCAAAAGCATATTTATTAATTCCACATTATTAATGGCTGAAATCAGCCCTGATGTGAAGCCACAGCTAGTTATTATATCACAAGCGCTTCTCAGATTGGTAAAAGTCTTTTAAGAGCTACTGTCTCATTCTAAAATTGAATTTTATTAAATAAGGCTTCTGTGAACTTACAGAAAAATGAAAGAAGGCCATGATAAAATACTAAAAATTGAACATTAAAATAGAGATTTCCTGAAAATGGGGGAAAAATGGTAAAATAATCTAAATGTAAACTTAACTTCTTAAGTTTTTACTTAATGTAAGTAAAACAAGTCTTTCCAAAAGAGAAAAACATTGCACTTTCAAGATTTTTGTGACTCTCAGTGAAATGGCAAGGAGTATGAGTGTTAAATGACAAACCACTGTATAATTATAAGTATTTCTACATGTCTTTGATTTTGAACCCCCCGTTTTGGAAAAGGAAACAGAACAATCAAAACAAAATACATACAGAAGAAACAACATTGAGTACGCCACAAAAAACAAGTAAGAAACACATTTGCTAAAGAACCATCAATGTTGTTACCAGTGGGGGTTCCAGGGTTTGGAAAGGGAAGGTAGTACCAATCAGAGGAATATCAGGACAAGGCACTTACGATGTGGACAGCACAAAGAAACAATTGGAATAAAGCAATAAATTTCACATCCATGTTGACTCAATAAAGGGCTTTCTATCTATTGCTAATGTTGGCACAGGACCAGAAACAAGAACTGCACATGAGGAAAAGTTGACTTTATTCCCATAAGTTTCAAAAGTTTTTCTTTGACTTCGGGAATAATAGTTCCACGCATGTTGGTTGCGAAGTCAATGACAATTACTCATGAATGTGCTTCTGTAGCCGATTCAGATGAAATGAGAAACAGGCCAAAATGCACATTTTACATCCCATCATTTCCTTGGGAGTCAACAAAAACATCTTTCATTGAGGAGCAATTAATTACTCATGTAGTAAGCATCTTTCTCAAAAAAACAAAACCAAAAGAAAATCTTTCTCATCTTTGGTACTTCCTTTGTACTATTTACAGATGGTTTTTCACAGGACTGCAGACATATGAGCTCAGATATCCTATAAAATCTAGGATACTTTGAAACTGTACACTACAGTTTTCCCACAGACACACTGGCTTGGCTTTCTTAATGCTATCAGGTATTAATACCAGTACCAGTACAGCTCTTATATAAACTATTTTTCAATTACCTGAAAAAGGTGTGCTTCAAAATATTAAATAAAGAATATTACTATTTGAAGGTAGCATATTATCAACAGTAATGTAACTTTGAAAGGGAAAATTACAGTCTTTTTTGGTTGGATATGGTTTTCTTTTGTCTTCAGTTTTCAGTCGCTAGACATTAATACGTAAGTAAAGATGGTATTTGCAAATATTATCCCTTTGTGCCAAGAAATCTTTGATGCAATGATTTCTGTATCTTGACATTGCTACTGGTCAGTAACAAAGAAAACAAACCACAAAAAATTATCCTAATCACTCTATAGAATTTTGTTAAGTTGCCAAATAGAAAATTTCCACTGAGAAAACAAATAAAACACCGGATCATCCTCCTCCCCAACATTTGGCTAATGAAAAGACATCTGCTGTGCTGGAGTTCGTTGTTTCTGCTGACTGCTATACATATTTTGTATTTTAAATTCTCTTTTCACATGGTGACATGAACATCTCATGGCAACTGCTCCTACAAAGCTCTTCCTTCACTCAAAGTAAGGAAACTGTGAGGTATAGCAACCGTAACACCCCAAGTAGCTTTCATAGTAAGGAAGAATCACCTGCAAACAGTATTGTTTCCTCTAAATTAACAATGCACCACCTCTTTCTTGTATCAAGTCCTGATGGCATAAGATAAACCTAGCCAGTGTCAAGTCTTCTCCTTACTAACCACCCTCAAATCCTCACTGGATCCACCACTGATTTCCTGTGCTTGCACAATCAATGCAGCAATAAAGCCACATTCAATACACAACAAAAAGGCTACAGGAGGACTAAAGCACAAGGCTTTGTGTATGTATATATTATTATTTTTCCTTTTAACATTCATCCATCGCAAATACTGGGCTTGCTAAAATGAAAACATATAAAAAAAGAACAGGAAAGAAAAGTATAAAAAAGCTTGTTGCTCTTACATCTACTGTGTCAGTCACTGTGCAAATCCTGAGGAGGAGAGGAAGACCAAGGGAAGGTTTGACGTGTAAAGCAAGAATTTTAGAATGAGTAATTTTAATATTAACAGAAAAATCACACTAGTTTAGCAGTCTTTCAGGAAAAAAAATCTAGTGATATTCAGGAGCTGTACAGTGCTGACACAAAGCTAAGAGCAGGGAAAATAAGGAATAGGCAGTTGTTTTTAATAATTACCACGCTCATGGGTGATGACTGAGGAAGGGAGGACAGGACAATTAGTTCAAAGAAAAAGAAACAGGAAAAAAAGAAAAAAGGTGAGAATTTGTTTTAGCAAATACAAAATATAGTTAGTATTGCTTTTGCCAAAATTAGTTCTGTACTAAAAGAGAAACATCAAATAAACAAAATGAAAAAAAATCCCTCAAATGAGGAAGCACAAAAATATTCTTAACATCAGTAGAGTCAATTATGCAGCATTTAAAGATTTATTTATATTTGCATGCAAAATCAGTCATTTCTAGAAACAAAGGCAGAGGTCAAAAGAATAATCAGCCAGTATCTTGAGAGTCCAGTTCAGAATTCAACATTATGAGTAAGTTTAGTTGGTAATGGTAGAAATTTTGTCCAAAAGAACAAAAGGTTGTGCAGAATAATCTTCAGTAAAACATGACAGTAATGGCCAAAATTTATATGCCAGATAGCTGTACCAGTGCTCAATTTACAATCTTGTAACTGAATTTTATCCACACGGGGTCACTTTTTTTTTTACTCATATAAGTCTAGAAAGATTTAATCTATAATTTAAACTGTGAGAGCACATTTAGAGAAGCAGAATTGACTGGCCTTGAAGTCATTCAGACAAACGTAATAGTTAATGAAAAATCATTATTTAAGCAGTCGAATATTAAAGAAATAGGCCGCATAAAAGACCTACAGGCACAAGGGACAATGAGATATGCAGTGTTGCTGGTATGAATTATGATCCCTCAAATGCAATAGGGATTATACAGTCAAGCTTTTTTACCTTGCTTTTAAGATAAAAACATGTTAAATGTTTAGGTCACTGTAGGATTTAAACATAAAAAAGCACTGTAAAAAATTCTGAAGGGAAGAAAATGTGCTTTGGTAGCTCTATCAAGCACGTAAGAATGAACTTAATGCATCCAGACAATCACAGTAAGGGAGTAGTAGAACTTACTATCAAACAGAAGGAAGAAATTGACAGTGAACTAACAACACCAAGGGTAGAAAGCCAAATTGGTTCAAAGTCAAAAGAAGAATGAAAATTTTGCAATATTTCTCCAAATAGAAAAAAAAATATTTCAAATAAAAAGCTTTCCCAGACTGTTTTCCACAGAGCAGATAGATTTGCATCAAACTCTTATATTTAATTCATGGATTAAGTAAGTGGTGTGGTTTTCCATTTAAGAAATCAGGTGGGAACTTTAATTTTATGCCGAAACTGGCTGGGGACTTTTGAAATGTTTTACATGCATAAACACTGCTGTTTATGCTGTTTAACTGGAATATGTTTCCAATTTTACATGTAATGTCTTCACTTCTTCAGAATTATAAGAAAGAGTCCTCTGAGACCATTCTGAAACTCAACACAGCTGATGATTTACTGTGGACAAGGACTAGCTTAGGTATATCAATTAAATATAAATCACTTTTAGGAAACCTGTTTTAGCTTCAGCCTCTTGATAGGTATTTATAGGGTTCATGGAATCATAGACTATCCTGAGTTGGAAGAGACCCACAAGCATCATCAAATCCTAAATCCTGGCCCCATGTGGTACACCCCAAAATCCCACCACATGCCTGAGAGAATTGTCCAAACACTGTTTGAACTCTGTCAGGCTGGTGCTGTGACCACTTCCTTGGAGAGCCTGTTCCAGTGCCCAAACACACTCTGGGTGAAAATCTGTTCCCTATACCTAACTTAAACCTCCCCTGGGTCCTCTCAAATTCAGCTTGCTTCTGCAAAACTTAAAAAAGGTAATGGAAAATTTCTGTTGAATCAATAGTACCTGATCCCTCTTCAGTCACCATGCCAAGGCCTTCTGCTTTGTTCTGACGTTCAAACGCATTTAGGTCAAGAACACTGCGGTGAGAAAAATTACATTTTTCCTGTGATTAATTAAATATATGCAATATTTAATTTTGTGGAAGTTAAAAAGGATGTGTGATTTCATTGAAGTTTACATGCACACTAGTATTGAAAAGATACATCTCAGTGGCTTGATATATGTGTCTTTTATGAGACTACAAATCTCAGCTCAACAGCCTTAACCTGCTTTTGCCATGAAAGTGACCACAGAATTCAGCTCTGTATGATTGACCAAAAAAAAAAAAAAGGGAATGTATGCATTTATGATATACATACTCATTTTTAGGTGCTATAAAGAAGCCAAGTTATTGACTACTTTTTTATTATAGCCCAGTTCATACCAAGCAGCAAGGTCCATTAAGAAACTGTCATTATTAGTTCCACTTATTGTTTCTCTCTCTCCATGTTCTGAAAAGCTGAAGCTGTCAAAAGGGAATATGCATTCAACTAACCAGATTCAAGGAACATATACCTCACATGTTTCATTTGTGAACATGCGAGGTTCTGCCTTTCAGGGCTGTGCATGTCAGCTGGCCAGGGATAACTTTTGTTCATAAGCAAAAATGGTTAAAAAAGTAAGATGAACATAGAACTGTGAAAGCACCTCTGCTGGCAAGAAACCTCACTGATTTCAAAAGGAAACTTGGCCACAGACAGCATTAATAAAAAAGAATACATAATTAAGAAAAAGGAATACATAACATGATACCCTGGACATAAGAAGAACACTAAATCAACTGATTCAGGGAGCCCCTTTTAGTCCTATGTTTTATGTTCATTAATACAACATTTACTGATATGGTTTATTCTTAGAAACTACATATAAAACATTTAAACACATAAATTTATATATGAAATAAGCACGAATGGACAAAAAAAGTCATAGTATCACCTCAATTTATTAAAATCCATTAATTTAGTAATAAATTAGACATTCCATTTCTTTTTCTCACTTCTAGGAAGTCCTATGAATAATTCTAACAAAGCTAGGTTTTCCCAAAATTTTTATGATTAGTTAACATTGATCATTAACTTGATCTCTGCAGAATTACTGGATACCTCTGGAGTTAAGGATTCGCCACTGAGGAATGCTCCTAACTCTGGACTTGTTTTCTGCCTTATCTCAGGTAGACTAAAATTCCATAAATATTTTTGAAAAGAGCTTTCTTACAAAGGTAGAAACGTATCACAAAGATTTTCACACCATGAGCACCACCCTGTCCCTTAAACCAAATCTAGCACATTACAATCTCCACGTGCTGTTTGCAAGATCTACATAGAGGATCATTCCAGAACTGTAATCCCATGGAATAAAATATAAATCCAAAATAATAAATTTTTCAAGTTGATACTTTCTTACCTACAGGACTGCATAAGACCAGCAAGGCTCTGAAAGAACCCCACATCCTTTTTATCCTTGAGGTAGTCAAGCATTTTCTGCAGCAAACACAAATAATTTACGCAGAGAATTAATATCCTTATTATATGCTAACCTAGGTAACTTGAAACTATATGGATTCAATACTATTTGACATGTTGCTGTTTGGAAATATCTCTAATATTTAAGAGCCTTGGAAAGAAAAATCCAGCTATCAAAACCAAAAAGAACATTTAATACTTATGTACTTTACAGAAAAGGTCATACATTTTAGTTACACCTTCCTAAAGCATGGAAAATAAAGATAGTAACTGAAGTCAACACTGCCAGAAGAATTTAGTGTTTAATATAAATGCAATCTTGCCACTACTATGCTAAAAATTTATGTTGACACTATTGTTTCAACACCAGATGGGGTTTTTCATAACCTCAATTTGTTTTAAATTATTTCAGCTGCAACAGCCTGTTATTGGTAATTAGAGCATATTTAATTTTTTTTTTGCTTTATTATAATGTGTAATAACTATCTGAAAACAGATTGCAATACTGAGAATTTTTGAGTGAACCAGATTCTAGAATGCAATGCATTGTTGAGTAAAGACATAGGATGATACCAGAGCTCTCAGTCGTGAAGAAAACCCACAATGCTAAAGATCAATCTTAGTAAGAAAGTTACAAGAATTCATGTTCTGAATGAAGTAAAACCATTTTTGCAAAAATAATAGGAAACAAGTAACCTCCAAAATGGAGAGCACATAAGCAGACAGTGTTAGCAAAACATATCAGTGTAAATCCAGGCAGACCCAAGATGACAGAAGAAGAATACCCCAATCAACAACATTATACCAATCAAAGCAAAGAACTCCAGAGGATGATGATGATAATGACTTTTCAAAACCAATGCTGTTCCTCTCTCCCACCCATACTATTCCTCCCAAGGAAGACTGAAGAGTTACGTTAGAACCTAAAGGAAACTGGAAAGTTGAGCATAAAACCAGAAAAAAAAAGGTAGAAATGAGGTAGTTGAAAAAATAAGAATTCTAACTGCATTACCAATACTTTTATGCTATAAGTATGTGATTTAGACTAGTAGCATTTCTATCAATGTAAAAATACTGTTTCCTGCATTTTGATTCATTAGGACTTTAACAAATTATTTTTTAAACTAGATTGTAGGATTACAAATTTCATGATTTTCCTAATTTAATATCATGCCATCACAAAGAACTGGCAGCGGTTCAAGCAAATAATTTCTCCACTACTTGTAGTCTTTCATGTCAATTCCTGGCAATGACAGCTCCTGAAAAGAGCATTATTTTAATTGCATTCCGCTGATTCACTTGAGACCTTAATTGTTCCCAGTTGTCTGTATTCTTTAAACTGTACTACAGTAATTTAGTAATGGCAGGTATAAACCCTTCTGAACACAGGAATCTTCAACTAGTACAGAACATTGAACATGAAGGATTCTTTCATCATATCAGACTTGTCCACTGGGCACCAAATTATCTTACAATAGATTAGACATTCAGGATTTTCTCTGCTTTTATCAGCAAAAGTCTCCATTGCATAAGCTAAGGACCTCTAAAGTTGTGTGTCATTCTTTTTGGTGAAGACTGCCATCAGCAATTTTGCTCTACTGGCTATAGGACAATGGCAATCTCCCAAGAAAGCTTTCCTTCCCAAAGAATTCCTACAGAAGTAAATGACACAACATAAAATTTCCCCCTTACACCTGAAGTGCAGAACAAATCTCTTTTAGCCTTGTAAACAAATAAGAAATACCCACCAAACAAGATATTTTGTATATGATTTTATCCTGCAAACAAGAGTAAGAGGATAAACAGTGTGTGACAAATAGTCACACTACTTAATGTGCTACTACAGTAATAATGACCATGGTATAAAGACCTATACTGGCCAGAATGGGTAGAAGAAACTAGTAGCTTACCTGTTGAACAGTAGAATTTCCTCCATTTAAGATGGCAATTCCTAGCTTTAGGGTAGCAGCAACCATTGGCCCCATCTCACCTTAAAAAATATTTTAAAATATATTTTTGGATCATATATAAAATTAAGAATGTTTTATTAATTTATTTATCCATTCAATGAATTGCAAAACTGACCTGTTTTTCCTTACTTTCTTCATGAGTGCCTATAGACAAAGTGTAATGCATACAAAGTACATAGAAAAAGCAAGGTATAAGGCAAGAATAACTAGGTTCAGTGAATATAAAAAATGCTTCATTCACTAGACTATCCAACAGTTGATTTAAGGCTAGGCTCACAATGATAAGCTAGCTTTCAAATTCAACAATGTGTCCTCTCTGCATGAAAATCTGGATGTTTTCTTCTGGTTTCTTCAGAAAATGACAGTGACCCAAGCATTTAACTACAGTAAACAAAATTTGTAATCAGGAATTTTTAAAACATCACTATTGTGGAAACAAATCACAAAATGAAAAAAATGGAAGTAAAAAACCTTAGAGTAAGATGGTTTTTAAGCGAAGAAAGCAGCATTTAAACTTCTGAAATGTTTTATCAAAGTATGCTAGTAAAGCAGATATTTGGAGAATAGGAAATAACAAAAGGACTTAAGTCCACACCTACTTAAGAACTGTACACATTCCAGAGCTTGACAACCATTCTGTCATTCAATGCTGCTAAAGCTATGAAGTACTTCACGCATCCTCAAAACTAGCACTAGAAAAATTAATTATAACTACAACAGAAACAATAGCCTCACAGAAATTACTCATTATACTTTTCTGGATTAGCTGTCAAAAATTTTGAACATTTGAGTTCATTTTGAAAGCAAACCTGAGAGCCAAACATCTGCATGTTATACAATATAAAATAAAATCACTTCAAAGTTCATAATAAATAAGATTTAATCTACACACCCAAAACCTTACCTTTACTTGCACTGATTGTCTGCAGAACCATCTCAGCAGCACCCCGATCATGCAGTCTGGCTTGTTGATACAGAAGTTTTTGCTTTTCCATTTCTTTTTCCTGAATAAAAATTCCGGTCATTTAACATGAGATTTGAGTTACTATCAATCCCCCAAAGGTTCTTGGTTTTCTCTTAGTATATGGGCTCTATGGCAACATCATGAACCATTTTAATACATACGATGCTATTGAACAAATAATTGACAGGTTCAAGTAATAATCTCCACTTGGTATTTTTCTTTAAAATACTTTTAGCAGTTTATCTGGAAAGAGTCATCTCAATTGTGAATCATTAGGTTAGTTCAAAGCCCATGTTCATTATATATACTGCATGTGTCAAACTTGCACTTTTGTGCTGTGTTTTTGTGCAACATTTCATACTCTAAATAATCTTCTATAGTGTGACCATAACTTCATACTGCTCAGTATATGGCTCTTGAGTTGCAAGTTGTTGCTGAATACCAGAGTAAAAGAAGCATCTCAAAATTTTTTTCAAAACACATCATTATATTATAATACAGATTGCCCCCCTACTAACAGAATATTTGATAGAATACACTGTGCTTTTATATTTTGTATTCTCTAGCGGCAAGAAACAATACTGCATGGCGTTGCTTGAGCAATGGTGAAGTTTCTTTTTTGTAATTTAAACTACTACCAAAAACACAAAGAGCATAAAGAGCAAACATAAAGGCACAGTTAATTCCAGATGAGTTTCAACTTTCATCGGGTTAATTGAAGTTTGCTGGAGAATTGAGGATGACTAAGCAGTATAAGTTGCAAAATGGAAGTTGCATAGAGCCCTATGACAGTGAGTCCATCAGATGGCGTGGTAAAAAGCTTACTCAAAAGGAACATGACACAACCAGTTAGTATCATGTCCAAAAACACAACGCCCAAAACATGTATGACCTAGAAGCAGGAACAGCTGCAGCAGAAGTAGCCAGAATGACAGCTTTGCTGCCATAAACTTTCCATCCAAGTTACAGAAAAAATACATTGGAAGATGGAAGAGGTTTAAAAAATGAAGGCTTGCTAAATAGAGGATATGAGTAATAAATTAAAGAAGAGGTAAAAAAGAGAAATATGTTCAAATGAATGAAAAAGAAACCTTTAACTCAAAAGCAAACCAACACAGACATTTATGCTGTTACCAGAGAGTTCTCGCCGAGGCTGGCAAATTTGTTTCTTAAATCTTTGATAATATCGTGCTGCGGAAACAAAATTCATCAGGGTTTTTTTTTCACACTATTAGCTCTCCTGTGGTTAAATTGTATCTTTCTTTTTGCTTTAAATTATGTGACAGATCTAGATGGAGGCACAAAAAGGAAAAAAAAAATGGCAGCGTTGCTTTGTATTTAGCCATGCTAGGGTTTGAAAGTTTTGCCTTCATGTTTAAACCTCTTCCTGGGAGTTCAACGAAAACAAAACAGAAACATACACACACGCGCACGCACACACCATACACACAAACCACCAGAAAACCATGACATAACATGATCAGTATAGCTACAATAAAATATTTTCATTTGCTTCAGAAGCCACTGAAAATTGATGAGCCTTTCTTTTCTTAAAAACTATTTCCATTTCTAGGTACTTTTGGTTTTAGACGCAACACCCTTTCATCTTTTTTTCATTGTAAAATTTACTATTCACAAGCCTAACACCAGCTACACTACTTCCATTGTACAGTATTTTTTGGTAAGAATATCAAAGATTTTTAAGAATGCTTACAGTGAGCATGTATCTGCATAATCTACAGACCAACTACTTGCAATGGCAGTAGAGAAGAACAGTAGGAAGAGGCATTGCCAAACAGCTTAAAATAAGAGAAGTGGCATTTCCCATGGAAATCAAGATGTCTAGGATATTAGTAGCAAAAGAGGCAAAAAAAGAAAACCAAAACCAACCAACCAAACCAATCCACCAACAAAAAACCCACAAGCATTTATTTAAAAAGCAACCATTCTTTGATGATAACCCACAAAGATCATGGTTCCTTCTTCAGCTTCACAATGCATTTTCACTGTTGCTCTCTCAATGCCAAGTCAATACATACATATGAATATATATGATGGCAGCACTTACATGAAGTGGGCCAGCCATTGCCTACAAAGTATACTAAATTAGTAAGGTTATCCCTATTTCTCTAGGAAGTGCTTACTGCTTACACTGTTACCTGTGCTACCAGTTTCAGCTTTTTGCACTTCATCCACTCGCTTGCTAGTTGAAGTCAAGAAAACTACCAAATTAATTAGCCAACAATTTGAGCTTTCTGTCATTCACCAAATCATTACAAAAATAGCAAAAAATACTTCACTAAATAAAACATTTAAAATAATTAAAGAGAATTTTTTAAAAAAATAAATAAACCAAAAGGAACATACCCCAAAACAAAACCAATCCTCAGTGAAGAAAAATTCTATTTTATCTTGGGTGTTTTCCACTTATATAGGAAAAAGTTGACCACTTATAAATGTACACACATATGTTCTTATATTACAGACTTTTTCCAGAAACCTACCAAACCAATGAAACTTTTGAATCATACTCTTGGAAAGCAGAGACCCTAATACTTTCTACTTCATTCTGTTTTTTGTGTTTTAAATCATTATGAGCAATCATATGCCAAAATAAGGTAGACAAACAAGTTCTAGTTTGAATTTTTAGCCAACAAACTTGCCAAACCTAAAGAGAAGCTTTAACTGCTAAGTGTGTCACTGAAATTTTTAAATTTTCTTGTAATTCATAGAGACTGATTCTTCGAATCCTCCTTGGAGCTAGGACATAATGGAGAGGTTTGCTTGCTGCCACCACTAAGCTCCAAAAGACAGACTGCTGGCATAAGATTGTACTTTTACAGACTGTTCTTTCCTCTTTTTTTTTTTTTTTTAATAAAATAATAAAATTAAGTTAAAGAGAAAAAATAAGAAGATGTAAAAAATAGAAATTGCTTTCAACTCAGCTATTAGAAGATGAATGCTTCTCCTTTGAATTGTCTTCATATTTTATAATTTTCAAGACTTCTGTTTAGTCCAGATAACAAATCCTATTAGGCAGGTCTTACACTGGCAAAACATCTGTTCATTTCAATGTCAGGCATGCATAAGTATAAGCTATGTAATTGAAATACCAAGTACTCATGCATAATACTTCAGTATCTTTTTACATATAAAACTTTATATATACACTTTATTCCTTTACGTTCAATATATGCTGGTTTCTGCTCTATAAATAAAATTGAATTTTTCCCAAATCACTCCTTTTGGACTTCATCATTGAAGCATCACCGCTAGTTGCAAGACATTTGGACTCAAGGACCTCTAAAGGTCCTTTCCAACCTAAATAATTCTATGAATAAATAGTGTATTCTGTAGTGTAGAGTGAAACTATGTATTAGGTTCCATACAATCCATTAAATGTAGGAAAAACTGATGAAAAATGCATTTTTACACAGTGTGATTGGAATTTTTACTTTCTTAGAATTGATAAATTGAATATGGAGTTTGATCTTAATTCATATAATAGTTACTTATTGTAAATATGTGGTATACAGACACTCAGTGGTTTATTCAGGGTTCGTGACAGTATGATATAAAGGCAATCATCTTCAAAGGGCTGGAGCCTTATGAGGTTGCATTATTTTTATCTATAGAAACTTGAAAACTTTTGTTTGAGGTAAGTGATAGCACAATGTATCATTTTGTCAAAAAATTTGTGAATACAGAAGTCTATCAACAAAGTTGCTACCAGTAACAGGAATGAAAAGAACTGACATAGGAAGCTCTATTTCCCCCATTTCTTTTCTTCCTGTGAAGAGTGAATTTAAATCAATTTAATACAAATGAGTTTAAAAATATGAGCTAATTTTTGACTCTTTGACTTCTCATCCTACACGGATTTAACACACATTAATATGTTGGAGTGACTCAAATGCAGAAAATTATTTACATTCAGCTAGTGAAACAGTTTGGTTTGAAAGAATTTCCTATCATATAGAATCAAAGGAGACAGTGATACCAACTTTACAGGGAGTCAGTTGACTGTTCAATATGACAAAAAGTTAACTTAGGGACAAAGGGGAAGGGGCAAAGGCAACTGTAATAACTCCAGGTAAATGCCAGCAGGTAAATGCTGACAGGAACATACTAACATACAGAGAACATTATTTTCACATCCCTATTGTTCACACTATTAACCCAATACAGATTAATTGTACAAAAATGAGACTACACTGCATGACATATGGGCAAAAAAACAGTCAATAAAATACACTCAGCATTTTCATCACAGTCTAAGCTTGCCAAATATCTCTATTGCTCTGACTGTGAAAGGATTGAATACTTCAAACACAACACATTTTTAAAGTCCAGAGGAGCAGAACACTTTTATCCTCATACAAATTGAACAGTCACTCTATTCACATGCACACACGAGATAGAATAAAAGAACTGCCTTCAACATCGAAGTTTGATTGCCAGACAGCAAGAAACACACAAATGTGCACACAAGCACACACATAGCTGGTATGTACTGTTTCACATCTGCACAACTGTTTAATGTCATGTATGAAGGAATCAAGGTTTATTTCTTGTTGTGCTTTATTTTCCCTTTTAAAATATTTCACAGTCAGCAAGAAAAAAAATTCTATGGCGCCTATAAAATTTAGTATATGGTAACCAGGTAAGCAGAGTGATAGATACGTAGTATTTGAATCGCTGAATTATTGGAATTAAAAAAAAAAAGAAGAAATTATATTATTAGATTGCTTATATATTTTCTTTGGGATTTTTTCATATGCACTTTGTGTTTGTAGCGATTACAATACCTTTTAAATAACTTTTTGTAAGCTCATTCATCTTCCAGGATAATGCCTTTATCATATGAAGGTGGAACAGACCTGTGCAAATTTTTGGAGGAGTAAGAGTAAAGTTGATTCTGATATACATCTCTCCCCACAGATGCACGGGAACTTCTTTCTTTTGTGATTTGAATGTTAATAGAAGGCTAGCAAACAAAACACTGAGAACACCTTGTTCTTTTCCATGGAGAAGGTTACAATTTTTCCCCTACACTGCCACAAGAGACGAAATTTGAAGTTAGACTGAAGTCTGACCATTAGCTGGGCCTTTCAAATCTCAAGCAAGTCATGCATACTTGCTCTAGCTGTCATTAGCCACAGCACAAATAACTGTATTTAAACACCTCAGAACCAAAAATGAGCTACTCCACACACCACACCTTCTTCCAGAATATCAGCCTTGCAGCACTACCAGCAAATGGCCTGAGTCAACAGTGGGAGCTGAGACTTCTACCTGTGTGAAGCAGGCAAGTATTCTGCTGTATAGCCATGGAACACCTCTCAGAAACAAATGGTGAGGCTTTCATGATGAGGCACAAAAGGCTGTGTAAGAAATTGAGCCAATAAAAAAATTAACACTGAAGTTTCCCAGCTATTGCCTCTGTGTTCTTAGAGAAAACATGGAAGAACTAGGAATCATCTAAGGTAAGGAGTATCTAAGGAGTTTCTGTCAAATACTATAATAATGAAGGCTAAGGACTCAGTTCCAGAGGATCTGAATCAGACATGAACTAATATTGATGCGCTCTCTGTTACAAATATTTGAAACAGAATTCTGCCACTATATCAGAAATGAGTGTCTGCTAAAATACAGAAGAAAAGTTCAACTACTTTCCCTTAATAACCAAATAAGTTGTTTTAATAATTCAAATTAAGTTATAACCACAAAGGAGATAACTGATGCACAAAAGGCATGAACAGCAAAACAACATGAACAAGCCAAATGACACTGTTTTCCCCAAAGCGGTATCACAATTTTACATGGCATATTCTGCATAAATAATTCCTGAAATCTTTAAAGAGCTTGCCCACAAAAAGGGTTTGGTACAGATGTCATGCTGGAACTGAAATGTTAAAAATTATTTCAAGACCCTTTAGTTGAACTTATCCAAGAAGTTGGGCCTGAAAAATCACAAAATTAGACCCAGACAAATACACACATATTTTTTTGTTTTACCTTGCTGCGTTGTGATCCTGTCACCTTAAGGAAGGGCAAGGACAAGAAGCGAAATAGCAATAAGAAAAAGAAGTCCAAAATGTTTTTCTGCAGGTGACTGACCAAATATATACACAAAATTGTCTTTTGAACATATAAATACATTATTTAAACACAAGTTTCACAGCTACAGGAAAAACAATAGAGAAACAAATGAACAGGATCTTCTCTCAAGACAAAAAATTGAATGCTGAACAAAGAACGCATTATAATTTAGGTAAGGAGCACTAACAAATTCCCGACTGAAAAATTTTTTCATACATCTCAATGACTTCCTATTTAACAATTTTCATATCTATAAGCATGAGGCTTTTGATATCCAACAAGCATGTACAGGCTAACTAATAAGAGCATATAGAAATGAACATTTTTTTGTCAATGGTAAGTGATAGACTGTATTTCCAGAGGAAAAGAAAGAAAAAAACTCAGAAAAACCCACTGAAATTTGGGTTCATACTGAGATATTTACCAAGAAACAAAAGTTTATTTATTGAGTATAATACTTGTATCTCAACTGGACTTCTGAGTGATTGAGAAGAATTTAGTATTGATATTCTTTCTGATATCTTTATACAGTCAAATAGGGAATATGTACTTAAATAATTCAGTGCTATATCATGCAGCATCATGTAGAAAACATACAGAACATTCTATGTCTATAAAACAATGGAGTAAAAGTAAACAGAACCCAAACCACTCCTTAACAATCAGAATAGCATAGATAGTTTTACAGCAAATCAATCGTATATTTAGAATCTTTTTAAAGAAACCATAAAAGTGTTTATTTAATGTTTTTGTGTTTTAGTAGAGATATGAAATGTAAGTACTAATTGATTTGAAAGACAAAAGAGACACCTTTTAATGTCAGAATCATAATATGCCAAAATACATTAAAATATTTAAAAAATTAAAGAGCTAATTTCCTCAGTGCCCCTCAGAAGAGAAAAAATTCTTGCAAACTCCATTTTATTAATGGAAAAAGAGAGACAGATCCCAGAGCAAGCACATGACAAGGACTCAACACTTACACTTGTAATCAACTCATATATATCCTTAAACAGTGATGATTAGTAAAAATTCAGCATTAAACAGCAATAAATATATATTTCCTATTCTCAACACAAGCAAAAATCTTAGCAGTACCAATGAAGAGAAGTTCACATTTTATTAAGAAGCACTAATATATATGTGAACATAAAACTACTGTATGAATTACTGGTACTGAATGTATATGACTACTGCAAGAAGTAGTATTATAATATCTTAAGAATACAAACTAAAGGTAAGGCAGAAAATTTAACAGTCTATTATTATAAGACTTTTAGAATAAGTTACTATCTGTAATATGTAACTAAAAAGTTAAATGAGATAAATATGTAAGATACACTAAATTATTCTCCATTTAATCTTACGTTATGCAATACTGTGCATGTTTTTGTTTCACTAATATTTATCTGGGGACTCCTATCTGCCATATCCAGCTTGTGACATGCAGTTCACTGGCATAATAAGCTGCAGTAAGCCATGAACCAAAAAACATAAATGTCAGCTGGAAGCTATGAAATAATGTCTAACATGACAAGAAAAACAAAACAAGTATATAATCTTACCTCAAAACTCTTCACTTCTTCTTCACCATCATCATCTTCTTCATCATGGCAGCTCTGATACCATGTAGAAAGAAAAAAATTGCTGATAACTCGCAACTTACTGATAACACTTTACAAATCATTTCTCTTGATCTTCTTCACTAACTTAATTAAAACACAATATCAGCAATAGGTATCAAACAAGTTACCTTTGCCATAATGTCAGCATAAGCCATATACAGGAAATCTTCTTCCAATTTGCTGGAGAGAGGGAAGGTAAAATGAGGAAGATTAGAGTCATTACAGAAGAACTGAAATGCCAAAGTATTTTTAAACATCTTAAAAATATTTTTAAATAATTTCTGTGCTCATAAATAATTACAAAAGCATTTTTGGAAAATGAAGACTTGATTAACTTATACAAATAGAAAAGTATAGCCAGCTACAAACACAGTACTCAGAAATTCATAAACACCTCCTAGTAAAGTGAATATAGTTAATTTTTAATTACACTTAGAACATATTACATACTCAGAATGTAATTGTCAATAGGGAACACAGACAGAAGACAGAAGAGTACTTAGTCGTGAACACAGCATCCAAACTTAAAAAGTCATGTTAAAATCTCTACATACCACAAGCGAAAGAGGTTTGAGTGTAACTCAAACTCACTGTGTGTTCATACACACGTTTTGGCCTAGCTTATGCAATCTCACTTGAAAAGAGACATATATGACTTCAAACACAGGAGTAATCTGAAAATCTGCATACACTCTGTAGCCTCTCACACCATCCCTACCATTTTTCAGTCAAGGCTGTTCGACTGAATAGCAGAATAAGTTGATGTAAAGGATCAACTCTTTTAATGCTTTCATCTTCTTCTGGTGGTTCCTCTCCAGGTTTCTTTAGGGAAAAAAAAAGAAATTTTAAAAATATATTCAATTATCTGTAGTGAAAAATGTTTTTCTCTGTGCAATTTACTAAACATTAAAAATTAACATATTTAATTTTGGACAATCAGGAGTAAGCAACTTCCAAGCAAAACATGTCAAAATTGAACCCCGACTGTGTTTATGACCATAAAGACTTACAAAGATGATACCACTTGCAAAGCTTTGGATTTCCTCTCCTCATAAAAATCAACCCTCTTCCCTAGATTCTGAAAATAACTTCAATGTTTTACTCTGTTATCCAAAACTAGTTGCAACCAGATGCCATCATTTACTATTATACTGTCTGTTGCTATGTTACCCAGCTTCATCAGATAAAAATGATAATCCCATTTCAAGCCTGTGCTAGGTATGACATTCACTGAGAAACTCTGAGAGACTTTGAGGGAGAAGAAATCCAAACCTGAAGCTTACCAGCAGTTTTAGACACAAGGAGCTCTATCTACCAACAACAGTAATGCTGGCAGGATGTAGCATTTTAGGAGATGACAAATCAATAATGTAAAAAAAAAATATTATATATGATCCAATAACATATACATAAATGCATGAAGAGGTTTTTGGTTTTTTTCATGGAGTTATTTTGCTTTCAGTTTCAGACAGCTCTAGTTGGCTTTCTTTGAAAGAAAAATGTAGTCTTAAATACTATAATGACAATGACCAAAGCAGTGTTCTGAAAAGCATCTATACAAATCTGTCCTCTGACTCCTTATTGTTTGCCAAAAGACATTTCAGAAAGTTTTACCTATCAAGTTACTAGCAAAATCGCTTCATCCAGACACTTTTTGCTATGAAGAATCTGATAGTTCAAAAAAAATTGATTGCATAAAATATGCCCACTCTTCCTCCTTGTTTTCATCTAGCACTATACACCAAAATACAGATAAAAAGAATTCCATGCATTGGCAAGACAGCACAAGTAATACATTATTCTATTGCCATATGTTATATGTTAAGCAATAGGGATGGGTTGGCCTCTTCAGAGATACAAGGAAAATGGATTGTTGTCTATTAAGAAAACAAATTTCACATGCCAAACAGATTCCTCTGGGAATGCTTCTAGATGTCTGTGAATACAACTCTTTCTATGGGCCTGTGAAGTCCACCTTTCCCACACAGCTGTACTGAACATGAGTGGTTGCAGTTGAGAATTCCCTTCAACTGACATCTATGCACAATGGTTGTTTCATACGCCACTCTATAATGACCATCCAAGGATCATTTCACATTTTTCAGTGTGTGATAATATTTACAGTGTCCCCTGCTCTTTATTTCAATCTTGTTTAGAACACTGACCTTTCTCTTTAATTAACTGGCAGTATTCTGTACTTCATAATATTATCAACCAGAATATCTCCCTAATTCTATAAAAAGTGATGAAACCAAAGGGCAGAAGTTGTGTTAGTGTGTTACTAGTTTACACAGATTTATTGAAATTAAATGGAGGATCAAATTCACCAATGACTGAGTTAAGTAGAACTCATTATTTAAGCACAGCATGAACACTAGAATCAATGATTTTCTGACATTTCTGGGAAATAAGCATACTTAATTTTCAATGTCTTGAGATATTTGCCTGTTGGGGGTTGAATAATTTCTTTTATTTTCTGTGGAATTTTTCCCTATTCTTATGCTAATCACTCCAGGCTACAAGTTAATTGCCTCTCACTGGAAG
>VXBI01010439.1:365007-544904 GCA_013397375.1 Toxostoma redivivum | reverse complement strand
TCCCTCTCCTTGGCAAATACCTGTCTCTTAAACCAAGACATTGCCCTATACTTATTTAAGTGTAAAACAAAAAGCTTTACCTGAATGTAACATAAGAGAGTAAAACAAATAGCTCGGGTACGTTGTAGCTGCTATTTCTAAATCTTGAAGACTGAAAAAATATTCTATATAATCTAATTGTATTATTATTATTATTTTACATAATCTGAATTTCTATTAAACACATTGTTCTTATAAGTTACTATGTCCACTAATATCAACCAATAAAACAAGCCAACAATTATGTCAAATAAGCTTAAGTGTTCATATAACCTTATAGTTTATTTAAGCAGAAGCATTTTTACAATTAATAAAAATGTTAATTATCTTATGATGCTAACATCAAATATCAAGTATAGTTCCCTCAGAGGCTTGATTTGTTGAATCTCAATTAAGAATCAGCACAATTAAGCTCCTCAAAAAGAACACAAGTGTGTAGCTTTCTGCTTTAATTTCTCAAGTGGAAGAAGGAGTTCCACTTTTATATAACAGACTTAAGCACAGATGATTCTGCAGGGAACAAAACTGCAAGTGTAAGTTCAGTTCTCTGCTTTTATGTGATGGAAACGCTCAATTCCCACATCCCAGAAAAGCTCTTACCATCAATCTACAAATTTCCAGGATCTGGCAAAGTCAGGAAGAAAGTAGCTTTGACTGTATTTGTTCCTTTAAATTATTTTAATTTAGCAGAAAAGAATGGCCAAGGTTCTCAGTATTGAGAATTAACTCACTATGGCATAAAAGATTGTAGTGTATGAACTACAGAGAGTTAAAGGACAGGAACCTTGCCTGTAGTTTCTGGATCCTGATTTCCTATTTAATATGTGAACAGTCCAGAAACTTCAGACAACCCTTCAAGAATACATCAGAGAGGCCAAGGCTCCTCCTTTCTCCCCTTCCAGGTAAGTTCTGCTACCCTAGCCTAGACTAATACCACCTTGACAGTTCAATAAACTTTTAATTCCCTGCTAAACCAGGGTATAGTTTCCCTAAGAGGAACCTTCACAAGCAACACAACCACATTTTTCATTATGTCCACAAAGCATTCTGTGTCAGCTCCACACAGCTGAAACTCAAACTCTCACTCTTCTGAGTGCTCTAAGGCAGCATGAATGTGATACAAATTTATTTAAAAGACAGATGGAGTTTTGTGTGCTCTTTTCAATGAAAGGTGCAGTACATCTTTCCCCAACAGAGCAATGGAAACACACATATCCATATGTTTGAGGAATTACAAGAAAATTCTGTGGTTTTTTAAATAAAGGATGATATAAAAGACAGGCCAGTCTGTTTCTGTCTTCTCAGTGAGAGTTTTTCACTCAAGCTACCAGTTGGCAAGGAGTTATTAATATACTTAGCAAATATATAGGTTCATCGTGGAGGTAAGGAGATAATCCTTCATGTCAGTGTAGCCAAATTACCATGGTGGGTTATTTCTTTACATGTACACACCTGCACATGCACGCACTCATGCAAAGATCTATGAGGTTCCACTGCACAATCATACTTCCAACTCCTAAAATATAATTATTTGATAGACTGAGCCCTCACTACTTAAAACACATTGTGTTGGGATATATAAGGATAACTGTTTAAAAGGCTGTATACAAAGTAAATATTTGTAGAAGTCTCTTGTTTTTTCAAAAGGTTTGTTCATGCAATGAGGACGCCACAAGAAATTAATTCTGCATGTGTGCTGGCAAAACTTCCACAGTCTGTCTGTGTTGAGCTCATTGCTGCTGATTCCCCTTTCACTATTTTGATCCTAATTTTAAAATTTGTTTACAACTTGAGTAGCTGGTTTTAAGTATAAACTTTAAGTAGTAAAAGCAGATTATTACTTTTTTGTAATAGAAATTTTACGGTTAGCTTCCTCTCTCTGTTGTAGAGAGCAGGTTCTCCTTACAATAAAAAGATTGATTTCAGACTCTGTTCTGTTGGACCTCCCAGAGACTGAATCAGTTCCTAGCACTAGTTTTTGCCCAAGCCATGAAAAACCTTTCAGAGAGAAAATTGTAAGGGATGAGGACCCCAGACTTAAATGAAAATCACCATAGGTATGTACAAGGCTAAAACACTTCACCACTGGGAAAAAAATCTTCATGTCCCTGACAAGAGAATTCTTCTGTGAAGAAGCAGACTGACAGCTTCTAAGGAATTGACTGATCTAAGACTAGATTCGTCTAGTTTCATATTCTAACCTTTTGACTTAAATGGCTTTAATGTAGATCATGTAGTCCTCAAATACACAAAGGTTAGCTGCAAAACAGGAGGGAATAGTTGTTCCATTTCTCCACAGGGCAAAAGATAAGAGAGAGGGGAATGACAGCAATTGATATGTAATTTAGAAATAAAGCTTTATAAAAGGTTACTGAAGCCCTGAAGCAAATAGCCTGGGGGGATTTTGGAATCTCCATGGAGTGTAACTTTTAAAAAGCTGTCAGAGTGACTTGGTTATAGCTCATCCCTTTGGGTAGAGATAGTTTAAGTGATATCTTAGCTATTTCACAGATTTATAATTATTATTAGTATACAAGATGAATGTTAACCCGCAATACATTCCTATGACCCTTTCACCCAGACGTACTGCTAAGTCTTCTATCAGTTTGTCTTCAAAATAGTGTTCTTCTGTTTCAATCCAAGATTTATCATAGCCTTGAAGAAAGAGATTGACGGCTCGGTGTCTAAAAAGGAACATTTAAAACAAAAACAGTAAACTTTTAAAAAGAAGATTTGTTCAATATGAATTTTATTTAGCTTGAAGAACTGTCCAGTCATTACAACAATAATTTAAAAGGGAAGCAAAATTTCTCTGTTAAACCTATCAAAGCACCCGTTTAAAAAGAAAATTTACAATAAAATGTTATATTTAAAACTGTGTCGCACTACAATACTAAAATATAGTAATAATTATTTAGGAACAGATAATAAATAAAAATTTTAAGAAATTTAATAAATAAAGAAAATAAATGGCCATTTTGGTGAGTTTTATTTTTTAATATTCAGGATTAGACTTGAAATCAGAAATTGAAAATTATATTTTTTGTCACTTTTTTCAGAAGATAGAAAAAATTAATAAAATCTAATAAAATAAAGTAATGCCCAAACTATAATACCAAGTAGTTTATCAATTGCTGTTTTTCCTTTGTTTTTTCTTTTGAGCTTGCCAAATAGCTCTGTATGAATGTTAGTGCATTTGTGAAAGACAGAACAATATAGCTCTTACCTTGGCAGATTATACAACGGTGCCATTCTGAAGCAGGCCACTACTGCTCGTTTCCTCTGCTTAGACAGCAGCTTATGCCACACTGCTTTTTTGGACCGCTGAGGATGCTCAACCTGTTACACAAAATACATATGGAAAAACAATATGCAATGTCCCTAGTGTCTGGAAACAATAATATTAGTAAAAATGTTAGTTAACAGATAAATCAAGTGGAAAAGCAAGACAAGAGGAATAGATCAGAAAAAGTGTTCTAGACAAAGTTCAAGCATTCAGCCAAATCATAGAATCAGAATTTAGAAAATTAACTTGAAGCAAAAATCTCCCTTTCCTGGTATGATATAGATATACTTTTTTTTACTTCATTCTACCTTTTCTACCTTTTAGATAGAACACTATCATCAATAAGGTCATCTCTCAGGAAGCCTTAACTTTTAATGCAAAGAATCTTCATTCATTCTATCTATCTCCTCACACATGTACAGGAAAATTGTACACCTTCACATTGCCTCAGACAATATTTTTTAAGAAATTTTCATGGATACAAACAATCTTTTATTTGTAATATTTACCATGATCAGCTATGATGGAAAGGAATTAACTTTAAAAAAGAGTGACAAGTACAAAGACTTAAGACTAAATCTTTTCTCAGAAGTAGCACAGACTGCATAAAATACATAAATACTTCTGAATACTGAATACAAAAAATACTTCAAAACCCTTCAGCTACATTTTGTAAAACTACAGCTCTGTCTTAAAATATACTCTCCTTCTGCATCTTGGCTCTATAGTAACATGAGATGAAATAGGGTGTGCTCCATCTTTATCTTTTATGCTTTTAGGGTTTTCTTCTTTCACCTTTTATTCTTGTTTCCATCCAAAGGTAATTACTTCTGTGGTCCTGAAGAGCACCTGCATACTTCTGTATATAGCCTGACTGGATAGCTACGATTGCAGGCTGTACTGTGGATCACTCCTTACCCACAGCCTATTTAGAGTTTCTGTGTTTTATTTCACACATCTTCCATAAAAACAATTTGATTTAACCTCAGCAACTGTTGTAGAGTTAAGAAGAGTTGAAATTTGGGTGGGCTGTTTGGTTTTTTTATGGGCTTTTATGGGTTTGTTTCTTTTACAAACAACTACACTCATCTGTGTTCCAACAGCATCAATGTAGTCAGTGGAAGTTAGTATTTCTACTCTGAAAGTCTTGGTAATTCTCCCTTGTCTCCCTTGAAACACAATCAAGCATTATACGTCAAATATGTAGCAACAATTCTGATACTTATGTAGATTCAATATTCAATCCAAATCTGGTTATCCAGTTTAGTGAAATACAAAAAAATATTAATAGTTAAACAATGAACATTTAATTGAACAGACAAAAACACTGCCATTCAGTGAAATATATAATTATACTTGTAAGATTAAATGGTAGCAATCATAAACAAGTTCTTTCTAAAAGATAGAATGCAAATGAAAAGTATTTTTAAGANCAGAAGTGTGTTCCACGTGAAAAAAATATATTTTAAAAAAAAAAAAAAAAAAAAAAAAAAGCATACACTGCAAAAATGTTCAAAGTAAAAAAAAAAAAAAAAAAAGGCAATCCAGTGCTAATAATTTAAAAGTCAGAGAAATCCAAAGGTGAAAGTTAGGTAATTAGTAAGATCTTTACAAACAATTATAAATCCCTCTATACTTTCCCAAAAGAAATAGCCTCGGCCTACGCAAGCAGATTTCTGAAAACAGTAAAAACAAGGAAGTTAGGTCTGCATGAAAAGAAAATACAAAGAATGGACTGATCATTGTCAGTGCAATACAGAAAGTGTTCAGAGCATGTATATATGGAGAATAGACTATTTGTATGCAGAGAGCAAAGGATTACTGTCATAAAAACAGATGCAGTGCTCATATATTCATTCATTTTAAAGACACTAGATTTCCCATTTCAGTAACAAAGCAGTTATACTGAGAATTTATCTACAGAAAATAAGTAAAGCTGTGAAGCTAAATCTTTAAACAAATAAGTGTAAAATTGCCACCAAAATAAAATGAAAACTTGTCAACAAGTCATTGGTTAAGTCTGATCAGAATAACTGATCTTAAATGCTGATCTGGCAATTATTACAATGGGAATCCATCCTGTTCTGTACTACTCCTGGACTATCTCAGTCAACATTGATGAAACCAGGGTAGAAGAGAAAAGCTTTCCCTCCCTCCCCCCCATATTTCTCTAGTCTTCTTTCCTCAGAACACACCTATGTCCTTCCAAATCACCACCCATTCTTCTCCCTCTCTCTCTCTCATAAGGCAAAGCATGACTGACAAGGGTTTACTTCCGTGTTCTATCACTTTTTGCTTGCTCCACACATATGCAACAACAGGTAAAATTTAGTGACTCCTCCTCATTCTCCTCTACCAAACTGTGTAAGGCTGTTGAACTTGCAGGAAATCCAAGGCTGTAAATATCAAGGCTGCCAAACTATATGAAAAAGGCTTGTGTGATGCAACAGACAGGACAGAGATATTCACATCAACACACCTTCTTCAGAGTGTACATACAAGCACATTCAAATATCCCTCAGATTCCTATTAATGGAACCAGTGACCGCCTGACAGTGAGGAAACTTCCTGACATTGGATCAGACAACTTTCTGAGTAAAACCAGCTAATCTAATGAGAACACAAGAGAAGCTTGAATTTTCAAATGTTCTTTGAAAAGGGAAAAAAAAATTAGTAAAATTTGAAGACAGTTTGTAGCCTAAGTTCTGCAACCAGCAGTGTTCATCTCTGCCAGTAGGAACATCCTCCAAGTTAATGTTCTGTTTTTTAACTATGTTTTAAAAATGAAAAAACATAATAAATCTAAAGTGCAAAATAGGCAATAATTCAAAAAGAAAAATCACAAAAATAAGTTACCAACTAGTCTTTGACATGTAAGATGCACCCATATAGGAGATTTTTTAACTTCGTATTTCAAAGAATATGGAAAGGACACAAAATAAAATACAGAATTACTTAAATAAAATTTACTATAGTTCAGGTCACATGGGAAGTTCATATATTAATATAAAAAATATTAAGTAATAAAACTGAGCTTTTTGTCAGATTCTGAAGCAACTTAAAGTTTCTGACAGATCTTTTTTAGAAAAAATTATTCCTCCAACCTGCTACGGCTGTTTTTGAATGCAGCAAGGAATGTATGAGTTCTCCAGATTGGCCAAACAAATTGCTGTTGGAGCTGCTGCAAATACACTGTGAGACAGATATGACCATGATATTGGACTACAAAACACAGGACTAAGCATGCAAACAGTAGCCATCAAAAGAAAGAAAAAATAATATAACATTAAATACAGCAGTTGAAAGTACAAATGGAAGAGTGAATACTTTTATTTAGAACAAGAAACAATGGAATTGGCACAACGTGTCTAACCTGTTCCAGGTGAAACAGCACATTAGCTATGTCAAGGACCCTTTCCACAGTCTTCTCTGGATCTGAGGAATCTTCAGTCCTGTTTGGCAAATCTTTGTAAAGTGCCATCTGCCATCTAATGGCGGGATCCTCAAGCTGCAGGAGAAAGATTTCACATGTCACCAAGGCAAAATGTTCCAAACAGTTTAACCAGCAGAGAAACTCCTCCAAAGTTAAACACTTTATATGGCTAACCTACACCTTTACATGCCTAACCCATACAGCATCCATTACACTGTGAGAACAAGACTAATTTGTGCAATGCTTTGTAACAGCTTCCATAAAACATGAAGTGTTTCAGGTTGGAAGTCACCTTTAAGGCCATCTACTTCCGACCTCTCTGCCATACACAAGGACACTTTCCACGAGACCAGATTTCTCAAACCAATGTCCAACTTGGCCTTGAATACTTCCAGAGGTGCTGCATTCACATTTCTGAGGGCAACCTGTCCCACAGGACTAAAACGCTAATAATCCTACAAATAGCACTGACACCAGCAATGAATATAACATTTGAGGAAAGGTAATGAACATGAGGTACAGAGACAAAACTTAGTACACTGCCTTTCCCATTATTAAATGAAACAACATTGAAAGTTTTGCTCTACTAGTTGGGATTACTTAGTTTTCAGTCATGAAAATTAGTAGTACGGCTATTGCTTACATCTATTTTAATTTTTTTAATTGGTAGAAAATCCTAATTTTACTGATTATTAGCTAAAAAAAATTAAAAGTTAATTTGGAAAAATGAAATCGAGATGCTTTTGCTTATCAGCCCACATATTATAAAGAGCTGTAAGAAGCAAAATGGTTTTTTATCCAGTTTTTATATTTCATTTTTTCTATTTCATTAATCTGTAGTTCTCTGTTTTACAATTGGTGATTTTTTTTTGGTTTGTCTCCCCAGTGCTTCAGCTAGTCAAGACTGATGCAACACACTTTGCAACTATTTACTGTGCCAATGACACTGATGGCCCATTACACTACGGCCAGTGATCATTCCTGATTATGTAGTTACTGCTGAAGATACACTGATGGCTAGAGAACTGGGGGACTAAACCCTACAGATTTCCCTAGGGCTTGAACTCAACACTTATCTAAAACTTTTTGTGGATCCAGATTACAATTTGTGCCTAAGATGAGACAGTAATGCTAATTCACCTCCACAAAACATATTATGATACATGGTTTACTCAAGTTCCAGGAACAATTAAAAACTTACACAGTCGTTCATTAATAGCTTATTATAACCTAGAAAGCCACATTTTGCAGGCATTTCTTCCACCTTTCGGCTTTTCCATTTCTTAACAACTGTCACATCCACAGTCTTTGTTTGAGCATTTGACTGGATCATCATGAATGGATAGTCCACAAAAGACTTTTTAATCACAGGTGGAGATGTCTTTTGATCTGAGGACTCCTCACATTCTATCAAGGTACAGGTTTTTTGTATAGGTAGTTTTCTAAAGGTATGAGTAGTTGGCATTTCAAGGTGTGAATTAGAATGGCTGGAAGAAGATTTTGGTGACTTGAGCTTCATCCATGTCAAAATGAATGCAAGTTTCGTCATCAATTTCTTGAAATAAAAGGCTTGGTACTGAGTAACAACATGCAGGCATGCAAGGAAAGGAAAGACAGAAACAGGGTGAAGACAAATGTACAAATGCAGACAAAGGTAGACAAATGAATGAAATAGATGCCACAACATTAATAGCTAAAGGTTCAGAAGGATGATTCCCTAACACGGAGGTACTCCAAAAATAAATCTATAACTCTAATGTAAATAACAGAATGTTACGTGCCTGTAAGAAGAAGTGCTTAACAGAAAACACCATTTGAAGAAATAATATTGCTATGGTTGGAAGAAAACCAGTATTCAAAAAGCAGTATTTTTCCAATAGTTTGAAAGCCAATTTACACAAACACCACTATAACTAAGTTACACATTAATTCATAGTAGAAAGTAGTAACTTAAATTTATAAGACCATTAGGCCTACATTCCCATTATATCTGACTCAATCAGACAATGAAAGGGAAGTCTATGCATGATGGCATCATTTTTTGTAACAAGAAACATCATACTTGACTGTATACTTACTGAATCCTAATGACATCAGAGAATTACACAATAAATTGTATTGTAATTTGTTCATAACTACTGAATTTAGCTTTAGGCATTATACTCTAAGTAATTAGTTACACACTTATATTTAGTGTTAACTCTAAATGTGCCACTGATAAACCATTGTTTTGTCTGCAGTTAACTACTTGTCACATACAAGTCTAAATCAGACTTGATTAAAAAGTTAATAAAGCAGTATGTAAACAGCTATAAAATAATGCTGACTACAATAACAGTTCGGTTTTGTTATCTTTGCATTATGTGGTTCTCTTTCAGATTTTCATCTTCCACTGGGAATTCATTGAAAAATAGGAAATTCTATAGTCACTGACGAACTTTACTACTGGAAAAGCCAACAGTGTGGACTTTGGTTTAGCTAAAATTACTTTTGTCTTAATTATCAAGGCACTGTGAAATTGCATCAATCAAAGAAATTTAAAAGCACTTTTATTCTCGTGTAGTATAAACAGAGAAGACATATGTTTCTTAACAATAGCAAATTTTTAACTGAAGCGTAGGAAGTTTCTGAAGAGAAAGCACAGACCAAGGTATTAGGATGTATCATGACTTCCAGGCAGCAAAGCATTAACAGACAGAAATTTCTTAACAGCAGAATGTATCACTGAAGAAACAAAACAGAAACTGAAGTAGTTAAAACAGGAGGATAAGTGCTGAATAGCAACATGAAATTCCAGGCAAGACTTGTAACTGCATGGCTCACAAAATGAAAATGTACAAATACTGAAAATACCAGAACAGAAATCTTTATCGTTGTCACTAAGAAAACACTATTGAAGTTTACACACAAAATCACCTCATGTTCAAAGGTTCTATGTTCATGGCATTCATGTTAAGTACTTCTGCTCTTAAGATCTTCAGAAACACTGCTTTCTTATTAGTGCCTTGCCTGTGTGTTTTCTGCTTCTCAGTATATAAAATATTTGCTATATAATGATAAGTATTTCAAGGTTTTAGGATTAAACCAAATTCTTTTGCTTTCAGAGTAAACTTTTCTGTGTGTAAACCCTATAAATGAAAGCTATTGGATTAAACACTTCTGTTGTTAACATGGCAGCAACATGTGGAAAACATGATGGGAGAAAATTTACCTTCATATATTATTCAGGAAGAACCATCCCACTACCAGCTCATTAAAAAAAATTGTTACTGTCATGCACTGATTACAGTGGAATCTAAACTTCTGAATGATTCTTAAGTAACTGTTCAGAAAAAAAGCACCAGATATTCAACTCAAGTTTACTCTTTTGAGACCTTTTAATAAGCACAGAAAACAGTAGTTTAGTTTTTTCTTGAGGTGAATAAAACATGGGGCAGGTGGAGGAGGTAGAGGACAATCCTAAGTAAAGCAACATCCATAGGTATGATTTCATCTTTCTTCAATAGAGAAGACACATGCATAATTTTATTACACTTCCATATTCTGGGTTCTTTTCCTTTATTTAAAGCATTAATAAAACAGTTTAGTTACACTGGCCATTTCAAGACTTTTCCCCTAAAGCTATTCACCTGGCACTAACTGGAATTCAGTAACAAAAATATATATTTTTTCCCAAAATACCTTCTTTTCCCAGGACTGAAAAGCAGGAACCAAACTGAGAAAACTGGAGATTTTTCACTGTACAGAGTACATAAAAATGACAGCTCCCTTGTAATTTATACTTCAAGTTGATACTAATTAACTTTGAGCATTTTGCAGACTTTATCTCATATAACAGTAGGTGGAGTTCAAACAGTGATAGAACTTCCTTCCATCTCCGATTTTGAATTAATGGCGTGAATGGAGAGAGATTTGAAGGGCCATATGTTACTGTATATAATGCACATATACACACATTAAAAACCTAACATTTGACTGTTAATATGAACAAGTTACTTGACAGAAGAGAGTAAGAGACTACAGGCTATCCTAATTAACCAAGGCAGGTTTTCATTATACAGCACCAACAAATGAATTCAAAGGAAGAAAAATCAAATTTTAAAACTGCATATAGATTACCTTGCCCTGAAGATGAAGATTACTGCGGATGACATCCCGTACTTCATCTTCAGTGTCTTTCTGCAAATAGATTACAAACCATATAAATTAGGATAGAAGGTAATTAGTAAATGTTATGATTAATTTAAATATCAACCTTGGGCTTCATGAGGTGATAAATGAAACTGACAATGTGAAAGATTGAGAAAAATATCAGAGAGAAATCTCTTCTTATCCAAGCTCACAGGATCAGGTTCTGGATGCATCATACATATCTGTAACACACTAAATGCACACCTGAATTTAAATTGCTAATATACACATAACAAAAAGTTTGACCAAATAAAACCAATAGCATGAACAGAGCCTTCTATGAATTGAGTTCTGTTTGTTTTAAAGAGCTCTTTTATACCATCCTTTATAGGATTCAGTTCAGCAGTCCAATGGTCACTTCCCTTAAAGTGTAGGAAATATTATAGCTTGAGAAAAGGAGCATATTCCAAATTAAAATCAAACTATTGCACTGGGAGTATATACCCAAAAGAATCCCTTTTAAAACAGTCTATCCATACAGAAATTCTTTCAGTCACATGAGAACAATTAAAAGGAATTAGTTATGATATTTGGGCATAGAAGTAAGGAAACAGTTCTTAATTTTATGAGTGTCACAGAATCAACAAGGTTGGAAAAGACTTTTGAGATCAACCGAATTCAAGCTTCATAAAATATAACAAACACTACTTTGCATTAAAAATTGAGAGAAATAACGAGTCCAACTACTGAATGCTATCTCTATTCATATACAGATCACTCTGAAAAACATCCACGCTAAGTATGTTCCAATTGAAATGTTTTAAGCCATGAGGAAGACATGCAGAAATATACCATAATCATCCATTGTGCCCTTATAAAACAGAATCATAATCTTGATTCTCTGTGTCTTGCTCTAAGAATGAACATAGGGTGAAATATTCAAATAAATAAATTAGTAAATATTTCTACCTTTTAGAAATGCAAAAAAGAGCACCTACCATGCTAAACCGATTTTTGGCCAGTGCAATTAGCTCTTGGTCTCCAGGAGCACAAATGTTTAGGCCTATTGGAAGCAATCTCTTCAGTGCTGCCACAATGAGAGAGGTCTGCATAGAGTAGCGGTCACCTTTTCGCTTCATCTTCTTCCTTTCCTGGTCAGAAACTGCTGCCTGCAAAATAAAGATGAAAAAGAAACCAAATCCAATACTAAATGAAAGAAATGTACCAGCAACTTTGTAGTTGTCCCTTTTCTAACAATTTCCTTATTACCTATATAGGTGTGACCTCATCCATTTGAACTGGCCTTTTAACATTGCCAATATTTTGCAATGTGTTTCTCAAACTGACTGTTTTGCATCTCAACCCAGTGTTTTCAACAGATTTCTTTACAAGAAAAAAAAACAAAACCAAAAGCAAACCCCTTCCCCCCAGAGAAAATAACAAACAAAAAAAAACAAACAATAAAAGTGCTTCTCTGGAGTCTTCCTAACTCCTTCCCTTTGCAAAGAAAAAAATAAGAAAATCCTTACACTACCTTAGACATCTTAGATTTGGTGTCACTGATAAGGAAAGACATGTTGTTGATTTCATTTTGTACCACAAAATTCTGCTCTTCCCTTTTGAAATTCTGGAAATATACAGAAGATCTCAGTTAGAAGCATTTATATGAGTACTCCATCTAAATATATCTTAAATAAAAACACAAATTAAGTAGAAATTTTTTAAATCCACAAGTTAAAGAAAGGGCAGTGAAAATGAAAATATGATCAACAATGTCCTGGAATTTCAGCTTCATTTATATTGCATAACTCAGGTGTGGTATGTTTGGGGATTTTCCCTATGTTAGAGAGAAGGAAATGTTTCCCTAGCTATGAAAAAGACATGATAAAAATCTCACTCCTCCTCCAACTCAATATAAAAATAGCTTTTTATAGGTTTTCCAGGTTTTCCCTTACTAGCAAAGTATTCATTCATTTCTTCCCCATTATAAATTTACACTATATTCAGGTACCTAAGAAAATATTTAAATAAAAGATTGAAATGATAAACACACAGGTGATTTCATTATCTAGTATCTATCTACAGTGTAATCACTTTTTGTGCACAGTGTTGTTTATAATAAATCTTACAGTCAAATTCAGGCAGTACAGAAGTTATGAGGCATCTTGTTCCCCAGACTTCAGAGAATTGAAACTATAGCAAATAAAGAAATTTAGTATAGACAACAGTCCATACAAAGATCTAATGTTGGAAAGAAATTAGACTCTTGGGTTTTTAATTCTTTGTCTTCCATAATTCACTGAATCATATTTTATTTAAGAAGTATCAGTGCTTACTAGGTGTGATTACAAAAAGGCTATTGGGTTAAAATAATTGAAAAGAAAAAGAAAGGGTAAGGACAAAAAATGCAACGAGCTTAATATATTATAAAAAAATTCCCAATAAAACAAGCCAACAACAAATCTAGAACAAACAAAACAGAATCTGTAAGTAAAATATCTTTAATCAGTTAACTATGTTACAAAATATGATCCAACTCTCCTTCTTCTCTGCCATTTCAAAAGTATCAGAAATGTGTCATTTATACCTTCCCATCAGCAGTTTCACTTCTGTCATTAAATGTGCTTTTAAAACATTACCATTAAATATTGATCTACCTATTAAGAAACCTCATTAAAATAAGTATTTACCAAGGAATTACTTACATGAGACTTTGACCAGTAAATGAAGACCTCAGCCACCATGCGGAACAATTCTTCTGCTTCGGGATTGGGCTCTTTCAGCCATTTTGCCCTAAAATTTGGTAAAAGGGTGAAAAAAGGGGATAACCCTCATTGTCTTTATGCTTTGAAATCACTTTTCAACATTTTACAAGGATACAAGTCAACAAAACCAATAATATATGCTTTTAATCCTTTCTGGTAGCAGTGGCTTTTTGATGTCCTATTTCAAAATCCTTAAAATCTTTTAATATTAATCCTAATTCTAATCCAGTAGATCTGGATTGCAATTTTGTTTTGTTTTCTTCTTAAAAAGACCCCAGCTCCTCCTAAAAGTCAGAAAACATTAGCTTGAGCAACTGCAAGATTGTCAGATTGAGTAAAAAGCCACTTCAATTCAGTGCTAGGCACATCAAGGGATAAGAAGTGTTATCAATAAAAAGGAAGATTTTATGAGATTCATTGACCTATTCCTCTCCACATACCTGTTATAGTCCACAAATCTAATCAACAAAGGGTAGAAGGCATAGAGGTCCCGTGCCAAAGTGGTGAACTCATCTAGGATGAGCAGTTCAGCCTCCGACATGTCACCTCTGCCTTCTGCTCTTAGATGTTCTTCATCCGATACAACCACTGCTGCCTTTTTCTTTAGTTTATCCATCAATGGAAGGAAGTGTGTCTTTAAGAGCTGTGGCTTCGCTTTACTTATGATGGGCTGGGAAAACACTATTTAAGGCAATGAATATTATAATATATACCTGGCCACAAAATATAACTAAAATCTTTTACCTTTTCCTGCTTTCTTGAATCTTACTTCTAGACTACAGAGCCAAATCCTGCCCCCATTGAAATCAGCAGAAGTTTTGCCAAGAATTAAATGTGGTCAGGATTTCACAAAGTCAATTCACTTTATCTGAGGGCACAAATTGCAGCTTCACAGACTAAGGTTGCATGATCATAAAACTTGAAACACCTCTTTACTGATATTCTGTCAGAATGGTATTTGTCTGCATAATTTTACTGAGTAATGCCGAAGTTGTTTAATGGTATGGATGGATACATATATAGCTACATACTGCAGACATACGTTTTCTCAGCTACTGGTTTCTGCTTTGAACCTTGCTTGAGCGAAGGGGAACTGGAAAGCATGCTCTGGTTGTTTGAAAACCCACAGAAACAGCTTGCCTGTATTTCTTCAGCACACTAAGAAGTCTTGTATGTAGACACAAATGGGAGTGATTCAACAGATACATTTCAGACTTGTTAGCACAAGCTTTTTGAAAATCTATTCATAAGAACAATTATGTAAATTGGCACTTCAAGTGGGCCCATTGGCACCAAACCATTTGTAACACACTGATTAAATTACACAGAATTTTAGGCAGCTGCCACGTATTCTCAGAGTGCATTACATTACTAACTCTCAAAACACTAGGAGTTCTGAATGCTACGATGAATGAAATCACTACTACAGTAAATATAGAAAAGTCTTAAGAAAGTCTAATTGAAAAATTTAATCCACGCCACTGAAGTGACCTTTCCTCATAGACTGTAACACTGAGAATTAAAGTGTTTTAAAATTAATTTCAAGTCGTTCATGAGATGAAGTCAATGTAACTATTACTAAAATGAACAAGAATTTCGACATTTCATTGTAATGGATATGTTAGATATACACCTTCAAACCCCGGTTTTAAGGATCCAGCACTCATACAGAATAGCAAGAAACTGTATAATGCCTGCAAATGAAACTTGCTTATATAATGAAAATGGGGCTAAGTTACTATAGCCCTTGAATTTAGTATACTGAAAAAGGCACATGTGTATTCTCAGGAAAAATAAATAGTCTAATATACTTATTATATTACCTATAGAGAGATGAAAACATGCTGCTTATACTGCTTTTTCTTTATTCTTGGTATTTCTGGTTCATCAAGATGTGTATTGTTTAAAAACATAAAAAAATATGAGTGTTCTTCAACTCCAGCTTTAACAGGGCAAACACAGAGTGATTCGGAGTCCGTGTGTGTATATATACATTCTGAATACACACACACATTTGCTTGTTTATTAATTTATTTTCACATCTTACCTGCTAATCTCTTCATCCAGGCTCCTTCATCAATACCGAGGTTGTTATAGATGATTTTCAATATGTTACCCAACAGAGTGTTCATGTGCTCTGATGTCAAGGCTGTGCAACACATTTCAGCCCTGTCAGGATTGTTCTCGGGCCCATGCTCCCACCAGTGGGACATGTAACTGCACAGCATAGGCAGTATGACTTCCATGATATGTGGCATTTGTGTGTAACGAATACCGGATTCTGCCAGCTCCACTATTTCTTCCATTAGCTTCACCAAGGAAGGAATATTTGGGCAAACCTCTTCTACACTAGTTGGCAAATTGAGAACTGTCGGGAAAAAGAAGCAAAAAACAAAAACCAAAAACAAAACCAAAAAGCAAAACCAAACCAAACCAAAACAAAAAAAAACCAAAAACAAAAACCAAAAATCAATAAACTAGGTCACAAAAAGAAAACAATCCTTTTCAGCTGCTATTCAATAAAACTTCTGTTTTCTGTTTACATTTGTACCCTTGTGATCCAAAGGAAACATATCAAACACAATAATAAAAAACACATCCTTTCATATTGTTGAGTAAGAAACTGTTTATATGAACAGTTCGGTAATTAAAATTCCCATATCAAAGCTTCAACAATGTAAATATTGTGGAATGAATTAAGAGAAATCAGATGCACTTTTCCACATACAAAATAAGGCTTAAATTTCAAAATCTCTCGCAGCATACATTTGACAGTTGAGGAAACAAATTGATACAATGAAGTATCTCTCAACAACACATCAGATGAGATCTGGAATTCCAATAGAGCAAACAGAAACCATTGCCTGTCCTAAAAAATTGAGTAGATTTGAGAAACTGATTCTAGAGGTGAATATGTGATTGTAAATGTTTACTTTTTAATTCTTTGAATTTTTAGTTCCTTCCTCTGAAAAAGTACTACAGTTGCCTTGATTTTTAAGGCAGTTTCTTTCATCTACAAAAAAATACCTGCAAGCACAATCTGTAGCTCCTGAATGTCTAACATACTAACAGACACATAACTTGACATACACAGGTATCTACAGAGTAAAAATTTAGCCTGCAACTTGTGAATACAAATGTCACTACCAGCATTCCATAAGTCCTTGTACTAAGGCCAGTCTTTTCTGCCAAGAAATATCTTCTCCTATTTAGATCAAATATATTCTACACAGACATCACATAGTCTCCTTAAAGATCATGTAATTTTGGAAAAAAAAAATTTCAATTTTCTGTTAAAAATCATGACAATACAGTGGATTGTCATTCCAGATATATTAAAAGAGATAAAATATATGGGAAATATGCATAATCGTTGATATTTTCAAGTTCAGATACTACAGCTCATGGAGAATAAATCTGCTATGTTCCATTTTTTAAAAACTAAAGGTGAAGTTGTAAAATTATTGCCATTATAAACTGGCACCTTATATGAACCTACACTGTCATCTTTGTGTATCTGTAATAAGATTCAGACTCAGCATATATGCAGAGCTTATAAAGTTCTACTGCGACTTCTATTTATTGCAGGAACCGTTTGTGCATGTGACCTTATTCAACAATCATGTTGCAGCATAAGAAACATCAAGAATGGAATAAAAATATACATGCAAAGTAAAGATGCATAATGTCACTGTAAAGTATTTGTACTGCCTTTTATGTCAAATAAAATTAAAAACAATCTACCTAATACTCTGCAAATTTTTTAGTTTATAAGGGCATAACATGAAATTAATACAGCAAAGCTATTTTCCTTCAATTGCAAGTATGTATGTTTTAGGGATCCTATGCTGTTTATGTAAACTGAGGAACCAAAGCTACTTATGAGAATGCATAATTTTATGATCAAATAAAGAATAGAAAATGTGCGAAGTCTCTTCATTAATTCAATTCTAAAGTGGTATTTTGAGAATGTTATCTCAAAATTAAAGTATCAGTAAGATTAGGAACAAAAAATGATCAATTTTATCAGATTTAGAAAAGAAATTGATTAGAAAATTGATTTAGAAAGTTTTAGACAAGAAATACAACCATGAAATTACAAGGAAATTCTTGCATTATAAAATGTGTGCAAAACCACATCTTAAGGCAAGCAGCATTTATAGTGAAATCATGTTTTCATAATCATGATGTCAGTTTCTGGAAATACCTGCTCTATCTCTCGTGTTCTTGGTATTGTAGATTGAGTAGATATTATGTTTGTTCAAATGAGTTTCCAAAAAAGCCACTGGAAAGGCCCCTGAGAAAGCAGCCAAGCACTCTCCTAGTGCTGATCGTTGCCTGTGAATTAAGAACACCATTAACAACACACATCTTTGATCACAGAGCCACAGGATGGGTAAGGTTGGAAGGAACCACCAGTGGAGCCACCTGGCAAGTACTGACCAACCACACCTTGGGGTTGTACTCTGATATGAATGCATTTCAAAGAGAGAAGCCACAACATTATTGGGATCATCAACACAAGAACATGCAATAGAATTTGAAGTCTAGCAACCCACTGCTAATATATGAATGATATGAAAAGACATAAAATGTCAAAAGTGGCCTATACAGCTTACTGAAAATGAAAAACATGCAGTGGAAACTGAAGTAATTGTAAAAATGCCTTCTGTTCTATTACTTTCCTCTCAGCTTTACATACTGTATAATCCCTGCTATTAAGAAAAAGCTACTGGATAGAACAAGAGACCAAAATCAACTATAATTTTATCTAAGTGATAATTCTTTTTTCTGAGAAATAGTGATAATCACTTTCATGTTTAGTCTAGTATGAAAGTTAAGTTCTTCAGTGAGTGGAAAATTGCTTCTAATGATCAAGAACTCTGAAATTTTAGCACAAAGACGTTGCTTGAATATCTTCAAATATACGACATTTATCTGATAATCAAAATTCTTTGTGTGTCAAAATTTTAAACAGCCTGTTTCTAGGAAGAAGTGATACCCTGTCACTTCACTTGGGTTTCTTCACAGGACAGTTAAACTACTCTTTCTGATTTTCAATTGAATTGATTACAGCAGAATTTCGAGAGGTGAGAAATCCCTAGCTGAGACCAAATCACAGATGTGACAGAAATCCAAGAGAATTTGAACCCAGGACAATCATGAACTTTCAAGTTAAAAGCAAAAAAATACCTCAAAACTGATCCTCTGATTTAACAAGGTTCATCCTCGCTCTACAGTTTATCTCATTCTTGGAAATTTTATTCTTTCTAGATCTAACTCACTAAACTTGATTTTGTTAAATATAACTTAAGTCCAATTATTATTCATAATGTTTTCTCCTTCTTCCTTTTTTCCCCCTTTTCATTAAGTTTTCATAAGCAAAACATATATCCATCACACACACCTGCTATGTGCTTTTTGATTGCAATGATGGTGGCAGACAATCATATACAGAAATTGTCACACTGATATGTTTTGTCTTCAAAACAAATTCCTTTATATCCTTTATCTTTTATTTGCCAAACAGCAACATGAATTAATTTCATGTCCTTAATGAAATCAATGAGACCTGATTTTCCACAGATTTGGGTTGGTTTTTTTACTTAAATATTGCTCCCAATGATTTTTCATATTGTTGCCTATGATACAGCCACCAAGTAAACAAGGGTATGTCATGGGGCTGCTCTGGAGTTATGCACAGGTTGATCTGCTGGAGAGTGCCACTTCCTAGATTACTGCTGCCAGTATCTGAGATGTATGCCTTCCTTGAGAACAGTGTTAGCCACTACAGTGCAACTATTCAGTTTTATGAACTGAATTTTTCAAGGTATATCTATTTTTTGACTAAACATGGCTTACATAGACCAAATGTAACTTGAAGGGGGTTTGGCAGATAGAGAGATGTATAAAACAGCAATTGCAATGCCTCATTTACCTGGCTAACTGAGCTAGAAAAGAAAGTGTTGTACAAGTGACAAATTCAATTACATTTAGGGTAATGAAAAAGAAATATACATCACAATTAAACATTAGAGAAGGAACAATATAACAACTGCTGAGCCGAACGACATAATTTTACAATACCTCAGTTAACCCTCAAATCAAATGCTGTTTATTATAAAGTCAGATAATTTTAAATGTAATTTTTAAGAAAAATAATTTGACAAACATATAATGCAATATTTCAAGCGTATTATAGTAAATGCATCTGCATTCCACTTAACAGCTGAGCCCATCTGTTTTTTCTTTCAAGATACATTTCCAATAATACTCTCCTATATAAATTTCTGAACTGCAAATTCATGATGCTAAATATAAATGCAAATATTAAAAATGGAAGAACTATTTTCCTTCTTACCTCTCTACATAGATACTCTTGCTGGTTCCCAGAGCATATAAACTGGCCAATATTCTATAACAAGAGACCTGAACATCTTCCACTAAAGAGAAGAAGAAAACTATATGTACAAAGAGATTTTTCTTTGCAATACATTCCCAAATAATTAAAATAAATTTCTTCAGACAATAACAGAATTAAAAATATTAAGCTAACAAAGGCAATCCACAGAAATCACCCACCAAATACAAAAATTCTTTGGACACTCGAGTGCTATACTTTTTACTCAAAACTTTTATTTACTTAAATATCATGTTCATAGCTAAAACAGTAAACCTATTTGACTAGTGCACTAATTTTATTAAATTAATGGCACATTCTTTACAAATGGCACCTTTACAAACAGAACACCACTGTGCAAAATAAAGGCAATCCTGTTAAACTGATATTTAATTATTTTAATCACAGTCATTTTTTTCTATTTAGGCACTGACGCCAGCTATTTTACACTTTGAACTTACAAAGCATTAAAAACAGTAAATAATTCTTTAGTCCATATGAAAACTTCACCAAAGGATATTTTAAAAATTATCAAGTAATTCAGTCATAAAACTGTGAGAATAATCTTAAAAATCTATTTGAAAAAATGCTTTTGTAATGCACTCTGCAGCAACAGTGTAACAATAATGCAAGTACCATCAAGAAGGATAACATTCCCATTCTTGCCATAAATATTTTTGTAGTCTCTCCTACAGGGCTAACATTGTCCCTCAACAGGCAATGAATGAAATCTTGTGAGTAAAACAGGGTAAGGCTTCACAGGCTAGGATAGCCTACAAGATATTGCATCAAAGCTACATGGCCCAGCCCTTTATTGTATTGTGATTTTAGTTCAGATCATCTTGGCGTCAAGTGTTTGTACATCCTAATAGTAACCTGAGGTAGATTGACCCATCTTTCTATATAATACACCCATGGAGTAAACTTCATAACTAGTACTCTCAGGTACAAGCACCAGGTCAAGATGCTTGTACAAATAAGATAAATCTTACTCTTAACAAAATGCAAAGTGAAGTTGTACATAAGAAAAGTTAGTCTTTCCACTATGCTCCAGACAAAA
The DNA here is from genome assembly GCA_013397375.1 of Toxostoma redivivum. Lineage (NCBI taxonomy): Eukaryota > Metazoa > Chordata > Aves > Passeriformes > Mimidae > Toxostoma > Toxostoma redivivum. The sequence continues at coordinate 523,790 of VXBI01010439.1, read as the reverse complement.
TAAATAGGCTCAATTTTACATAATTATTCTTTCTCAGTTAATGAATTCTAAAGTCAGTGTTTTACACCATTGTGATATATGCAGAATAGCTGATTAAGAACACCAACTTAAGTGAGAAAGAATTCGAAGCTAAATATTAAGTTCCAAAACATGGGATACCTGAGACCAAAAATTATACAAGGCATGAACATGTTGATGCCTGAAAAAGTGGTTTATGATGAACAAATTACTTTTTCTGGATATCATCAAAGTCTCTGGAATTTTACAGAAATATGTGAATGTTTACGTCTCATGGCTTTCAAATCCATCAATACAACTCCAAATTTTGGAAGAGTTCTTTTAAGGCTACTTTAAATAATACTTTTTGCAGATTCTAAAAAGAGAAAAAATGTATCTCTGTATTCTTTTTCTCCAAGTCCTTCTCATGGATTTTCATAACTGAGTAACGGAGTTAGCTATCCAGGGCAGGATTTCCCCCTTCAGTGCCATCTGGACAGTAATATTTCTGTGAGTTCCTAAAATATATAAAATTAAGTTTTGTGTGCAAAGTCTTCAAAATTTTGGCTGCAAAATTTTGGGTTTGGGAAAATAAAGGACGACTGAATCCACTACAATCAGAATATTCACAGAAATACAATATACAGGCTCTCATATACATTCCCTTCTCTGGTGTCTGAATTCCTCAAGAGCTCCTTCTACTTTTCTCTTTTCCCTTGAATTTCTAAAATTTAAGGACTCACCCAGATTCCCCCCAGCTGAAACTGAGGTGCATATATGATGGTGTAACATCATTCTTGTACTATAACCATATTTATAGACAGAGTAAAGACAAAGTAACTCACACAAAGTGAACTCTTATACATGAAGTAAGTCACAGTAAATCTAAGATAAAGTAATAAACAAAACTGATTCCTTCTGATTTTTTAATCATAGATATGTCTACTTCAATATTTATTTAGGGTCCACTAAAATCTACAGGCTTTTTTTGATTGATTGCTGCAAATATTTGATTAAATCAATAAAAATTTTGTCAAAATTACTTAGGATTTGTCCTTCTTTGATAGTATTGAGGGTCTAGTAATGCTTACTACATGACACTATGGATATTTTAATGGACCTTCTACATACATATATGATAATATATGATGATACATAATATATGATACATACATATCAAATCTTCCCCAAATTGATGTTGTCCAATATGCTCAAATAATGAAGATAGCACTGGCAGGAGAGCAACTGTGGTGTAATTAATGATTTGTGTAACTCCTTTTGGCTGGTTTCTGCTGTGTGTAAACTGGCCTTGCTTAAGATTTTCCAATGTTTTCTCCAGATCTTCAGCAGCATTGTCCAAAAATGCTCTCAATGCCATCCTAACAGATTCCAGACCAGTTTTCATCACAGTCCTGTTTATAGCATGCAGAAAAGAATGAAGAAGAATATCCTGTTAGACAAGCATGCAATAAAGCTTAGTCCTGGATTATATGAAATAGATAATAGAGAGCTAAATAAAAATCTTTCATCTTTTAACATTGAAAAATCTCCTCAGAGCATAACTGACTGAAAACAAGTTTCATAAGTATCCTGCAGAACATAAGGATACTTTATCTGTTTTTTCTGCCAAGCAAATAGTCCTTCAAAATTTATAAAGTGATTCATTTGCCTTCAAAGAAGAAAAAAACCAAAAGGTACATAACAAAAAATGAATTAGTAAATTTGTTATTTCTGACTCTAGAAAGAGAAGAAATGTCTCAAGCTAGATCTCAGAAAATCTTCCTAATTATAAGTCACATTTCTGTCTGCAGAATAATGGCATCAGAAAGGAATTAGTAAAATAAGCACATCAGTTAAAATCAAATCAAATCAACCAATCAATCAATGCATTTATTATGTAACTATAGCACCATAATCAATGATGTAAAGATATAATCCAGGAGAATTATTATCTTATATTATTTAATAAGCTCAATTACAAAAATCCCTTGTTTAAGGAAAGCATCCATTTAGGCATGCCTGAAATAAATTGAGGCGATGTTCTTTTGTAAATTGAGTACCAGTCCAGATCTTTTAGTCGGATTGTTTATTTTAAAGAGTGAATATATACAGTTTCAAGAGCAGTATCTTTAAACTTCCATGTTACCTCCATTAATTCCTTAATCTTCATCTGGGACTATTTTCACATCTCTATCAAGAGCTGAATTACTGACCTTTACTTGTATCTGTATTCCATCTGTGTGAATGTATGGACCATGGACCATTAAATATAAAAAACCCCCAAGATATGGCAAACTAAAGGCGTACCATGCAAGAGCTGAGCCATATTAATGGCCATGATCATGACTCTACCCCCTAGCAGATGGAATATAAAACTTGTCCATAAAAGAAACCGCAAAGATACTGAGAAAAAGAACTATCTGCACATAAAGCAGCCAATTGTTTTGAGACTTAATGCAAAGTGAAAATAGTCACCTTAAAATTTCCACGGAGGTAGTTTAAGCTATCACATTTTGTTTAAAACTGCAAAGATCTAAAATTCAACTATCAGCAGAGATGGTGACTTTACAGTAAATTAAAAAGCAACACCTTACCCTCCAATATATCAAGGTTGTCTTATCCATAAACCTCACAATAATAGCTCAAGCAGTTCAACTTAATGTAAAAGTAACACTGAATTCTAGGCAAAGGGTTTGGGATTTTTTCAAATTAGAACCTGGATAAATTCTGCAAAGAAGACACTCTATGAGACAGATTTACCACGCAATTAACTCCTGAATTTTTTGATTAAACAGTGTAAGGAAAATAATAAAGTATTTCTAACTTTATTGTGGTTTTGAGAAAGTCACATAATTAAAACCACATAAACTAACAGCCAGAAGTTTCTGGACACCACTGATCCATAATGAAGTTTAAAGTGTAAACTACAAATAGTGTCCTGTCAAATCCTAGTAACTGACCTGTTTAGCAATGGAAACTTTTTTCAGCACTGTAACTCTAGAGCATTGAAATTCTGTAGCCTTATATAGGTAGCCCAGATGTAACTGCACATTACTTTCTTCAGTGATTTTCCTTGTACTTTCGAAAATATAATCAGTATTACCTTGCATCCAAGGTCTGTCCCAGTATGTGAAGACAGTTGACTATTGATGTTGCATCATTTCCTAGAGAGGGAGAAAAATTATCCACCAATTAAGCTGAGCATAGCATATAGCTTATTGACACACTGCTAGCTGTACCTCTGGATTTCATGAAAGAATAAATGACATAGCAGAAGGGCAACTGAACTTCTGCATCATTTCAAGTTAAAAAACATGCAGTTTTTTGTCTTAGCTTTGTTTACACAAATGCAGTAACTAGAGGCAGGAAAGCATCTCTCATAAAATAGCTGAGGCAGTCAAGATGGCACTCAAATGTGGGGTTAATTAGAGCTGCAGTGCATTGCCTGGTTTTAATTTGATTTCTCTAAATTTTGCTTTAATTAATTCAAGTTTATCTGATTGCTTATTTTCCCCCTCTCAGTAACATAAAAGTTGTTAACTTTCCAAAGTTGCTAAAGAGGGAAGAGAAGACTTACAAAAAATGTCATTAAAAAAGTTAGTTCCCTGGTGTTCCACCATAGTCTGCAGTCTTAATTGCGTCCCTGACATAATTCACATATTCTGTAATTATTTTTTCCTTACACACAACAAGCCTTCTATACATATGTACATCCCAAAATGCTGCCATGTACAAGCCTCTTTCCTCTAAGATCACTTTTAAAGTCCAGAGCAGATGTACAGTACACAAATTTGAACCACAGCATATTCTTAAATTTACTTTCTAAAATGAAATTATAAAATAAAAACTAAAAACAAATAAAATAAAAACAAAACTGTATTTTCTTGCTTCTCTTTAGATTTTCTTGATTAAAAAAAAAACAATAGAAACAAACTGAATGTTTAAGAAAGATTTCTGAAAATACTTCTATTTCCATACAATGATACAGCATACTATATTTTCTCACTGGTGGTTATTTCTTAAAAGTACATGCAAACATTTAAGTAAAATTAGGAATTGTTTCAGTGAACTAGAGATTTTAAAAGATAAATTGCAAGGAAGGTGTGGGAGATTCACTGCAGCACTGAGAAGGTGGTTCTATGCTACCAAAATTAGGAAATACTCTTGTGGTGTTCATCCACAGCAGATCAAACAAACCTGAACCACAGCTTCCATGCCTGCCTCCGCTAGGCAGCCTCACCTTTTTTTCACTGGAACCTGTGATCATGCAATGGTACAGCGAGCAGATAAGAAAGCTGAGGCAACCTAAACAAATCCTACCAAAATCACCACCCCAAAAGACTAAGTTTTTTTGTCAGATCAAACTTTTTTCCTTATTTTTATTCCTATAATCTATTCCTGGTGATAGCAATGCCTGTGCTGATGAGAAGAGTGTAGGACTGGGCTAATGACAGCAGGTATGGAGGGAAGTACCCAAAGCACACCAGACTGTGGATTAGACCATCACAGAACCATGGAATGGCTTGGGTTGGAAGGGACCTTAAAGGTCATATAGGTCCAATCTCCTGCTGTGGGCAGGGACACCTTCCACTACAAAAGGCTTGCTCAAAGCCCCATCCAGCCCAGCCTGAACACTTCCAGGGATGGGGCAGCCACAAATTCTCACCAACCTACTTCAGAATATAATGGCTTACTAGAAATTTAAAGAGTTTAAAAACTGAATCAAGCTACTTACACAAATTTGGTTTTAAAATTTGAGAAAACATAAATTAATATGTTCAATTCACCAAAATTATTCACCGAAATCTTTCAATTTCTGCCCAGTAATACTAATGAATATAAATCAATACAGTCTCTCCAATGTACAGCCACAGCTCTCAAACAGTAAATTATTATAGTCAAAACCTACTTTCACATTGTAAAGAAATAATGATTCCATGTTAAATTATAATTCCATAATCTCAATTACTCTCTCAGATATCAAATGTGACTACTTAAATTCACTCTGCAAGACATGCATGCCTAATTTCCCATTTAAACAAGCTCCTATATACATCTTAAGCTACATGACTTTCACTAACGATTTTCATAAATGCAGCTGTATATTCAGAAATACCATTCAAATTCACAGTAATATAAAATACCCATACAGCAAAACTATATAGAATTTTTGATATTTGTTATTGCAAACTTCACACTATCCATAAAAGTTATTATTGAGCAACACCATCTCACACAAGATGGTTTCAAAATGCACAAATAACTTTCTAGGCCCCAGCTGTGCTCAGTTATAAGCATTTTCTCCTCTTCCACACAGTCTTTGTCTTTGCTGGAAGAAGTGCAACTCTCTTAATCAGATTTTCTCACATCATGCAATTCACTTTCAAGGGTAAGCAAACTATAAGGTGATTTTGACTTGAGTTATTAAGCCCAAAGTAAACAACCCAATCATGCTCCACAGTCTCACAATGACCTTGTCACAATTCATGCCAAAACTACTGTGTTGGCATAAAGATTTTGTATTCTGTTTGTTACTGCAGTCTAGGAAAAGTGTTAAAAAACAAACTGTAGCCATCACAAATAATCAGCTGATCCTATCTGACTAATCTCCTAGCACTTGAACCCAGTCAAACAACAGGAAATAAGCAAGCCGAGATGTGCAATAGAAAATATCTTTTCTTTAGTACAGAAGAAAGTTACATTGACTTGGGTTTTTAATTTCAACCATGACTTATTTTAGAAAAAAAACCATTCTGAAAACCAAATGCACAAATAACAAAAAAAAAGTTTTCCAAAATTTTAATAGTATACCTGAGCTAGTTCATTCTTTGAAGAAACAACCTAGGGTATAAATCAGAGCTTATGTGTAGGTTTGTGGCATATTCCACCCTTCAGAAAAAGCTGCAACAATGCCACACAGCTGCAGAAATAACTCCATTCATTCTATGATCTCTTGGCTTCTTAGGCAAATCCACTCATCTCCTTCCCAAACATCTAAAAGCGATTATGCCACAAAACCTTTCAATTTTTCTTCTTAGTTTAATGTTTTTCATAATGGTCTGTAAAATTTTTAAACACCACACTGCTGCAGCAAGTGAGCTCCTTCCCTTCAAATTGAATGAAATATGCAGAAATTGAGTTAGATGCATGTTACCATAACCAAATTCTAATTCACTAGGTAATTACCCAATTAAGTATGTTCATGGATGCTGCAGTTTGCACTGCATCCATCAGAGAAGCCATGTATGCATAGGATGTACTATTCTAACTCTCCTAGCACCACGGCATAAGAAAAAATAGCAAAGAAAATGACTGTGCCACACATTGCATATAATGTACACACTTGATATGGACTTCAAATTGACTTCAATTCAGTGATTTGCACATGGCATAAGACAAACAGCGAGCTCCTGCCAAGGTCGCATAATACCAGAAAGAGAGTACACATGCGTATGTGGAGTCAAGCACATCTGGGAATATTCAAGAATTCCACAGAACATAACTAAGCATTTCAGCCCATTTCCAATTTTCCCTAATGACTTTCCAATACAAATGTGCAGTTCTGATTGTCAAATGTTTTTCCCAAATGATTTAGAATAACATTAAAGATCAGTAATTTTTTTACTCATCAAAATTCTTTGATACAGTAATGAAACCCAAATATTAATTAAGACACGGAAAACTAAACAACACCCAACCCCCCAAACCGAAAACTACAAAAGCTTTTTATTCCACCTAAAAAAGTCTTTGATCTACCAGTCTAAACCATTGGTGGTCGTGTAGACCATGCAATTCAGCCATGCAGCATGCAACAAAGCAGCACTTAACACAATGCAAAAATGGCAAAGAAAACCAAGTGATGGCCATGCTAGTATTTGTCAAGTCTCCTTACCAAACAGTGAAATCCTATGCCTGACAAGAACTCCAAGTTTGCAGAACAGGCTGAAGACAAAAGAAAAAATAAAAGAGAAGAGAAGGGAAAAGGAAAAAAATAAGGGAGGGAAGAGGGGAAAAGAAAGAAAAAAATAACAGCTGATATATGAGCAGGAAAAGCAACATGATGTCACGCAGAAAGAATCAATTGTCTGAGCAGAATGTGGGACAGAATACTAAAGAAAGGATTTTCAAGTGCATATCCTTAACAAACATGGTTAAATAAGCACATATTATAATCAAAAAAACAAACAAAAAAATTAAAAGCAAAGCTAATTAATATAAAAGCGTTCTATACAATAACCCACAAGGAAATAACCATCAAAGCTTTAAAAAGTAAAATGTGGTCATTGTGCTACACAGGATACCACTAACAATTTGAAAACATAAGGTAAGGGAATTATATTAACTGAGGTGTGTGATGGTAAATGTTTAACTAGTTCATTTAGGATCTTGTAAACTTGAACATAGGAAGAACTTCTTTTCAAGTAAGTTTTTTATTAAATATCACCTCTTACATGATTTGAAACAATATGATCAATGATTTTGTTTCACATGTTTGAACTATTTCCTGTGCTGATGAACAGCACTCCATTGAGAAAAAAAGAGTGAAAAATTGTGTTAATTCAGAGAAGCAGGAGCAAACAGCCCTACCCAAATTGACCTGGGCTCCAGAATAAGGAGGAATTTAATCAGTCTTCATGATCTGGTTTGGTGTGAGAATTTTCACCATGAACATCCATTTTGGTGTTATTATTTTATGCTGCAAACCCCTTCATCTGCTATAAATGGCATGAACAATATCATGTCATTTTATAAAGCTATTTAATTAATAGGCACACTGGCTATTTATTAGCCTCTGATTTAAAAGCAAAAGATACAATAAGCATGTCTGCACAGCCTATGGATGAGTTCTGAACATGTTGTTCCATTGACAGACAAGAGCACGATGTCAAATGGAAACATTTATGTCCAGAATCACAACAGCCAGGTTAATGTGATATTGAATCCAGCTAATTAGCCAATGCACAGTGATCCACTCTAGCAACAGCAACTGCTCTGTTTTAGAAATGAGTCTGCTTGGTGCATGTTCAGGGATCTCTGTTCATTTTTTATTCCATGATGCAGACATATATTATATATTCTTTTATGAGGATCTTGGATCACCAAGTCCAACTCGAAAATCTGTAGAGAAGCATGGTAGCATCTTACAGATTCTGTGTCTATTCTGGAAAAGACAATAATAGTTCACCACTCTATCCTATGTTCTGCCACACAAATGTTACTGACTGACTGTACCATTCAGTAGATGCCATGCTTTCATAAAGTGAGACTGAAGCTATTGTCTAGAGTCTCTTTAGCTGAGGTCAAATAAATAAATAAATAACTCCAAATTTCCAATACCTAGATTGATGTTCAGAACCAATTTAATGCAACTACAGGAGTTGAAGAACTTGTAATATGGTCTACTGGATGAGAAATTTGAAAAACCCAATCATGAAGAAGTTGGTTACAAATATAACAGAATATAATGCCACCACATTTCAGGAAGAAGCCTGACCCATATTTGTCAGCAAAATAGATCTGAATTTACTATATTTTCTGAATATGGAATGACTGTTGCATATGCTAAGACATTCACTGCATTATCAATATCCAAAATTATACTCTTCCATAGCTTAATGAATGCAAGTTTATCTTCACTGGAGAAGGAAAGCAGCCAGGAACTGCCCTTAGCTTGAAACAAATTCTGTGTAGGAGGTGTACTCAATAGGATTGCCTATTATTCATCCAAGATTTCCTTGTATCATTTCCTTCTCATTGGCTGACACATCTGGATTGCACATAACCCAATCAAGTATGGCAGCAGCTCTGATCTTTTCGCAGGACTATATGTTCAGGAATCTCACACAGCTATAGAGCATATGCGCATAAATCCTGAATCTCTATGCAGCAGGTATGCTGAAATATCTGACATATTCCAGACATAGGGAGTTTACTGGCATGACTTAACAACTGTAAAAATACTGTTATCCAGGACGTTACAGACAGAAAATTAGCAGCTCATAGGACTGGAAAATTATTTATATGCATGCATTTTGATACAGGCTTTAAATCCCTAGAAGAACAGCATTCAGATAAGCTGCCAGATCAGATTAGTCCATGAGATGATGCAAATTCAAGACAGCCATTACTTACTTGAGCTTAATATTGTGCTAGAAACTTCACTCAGTACTTACACAGTCTTTCAAGCCCTGAATGTCTGTATGACCACCAACTGGCTGTCAGGCTCAAAATACAGCAATACAATATTGCATGGTTCATGCCCAAGAACAGCCAAGAAGGCAACCATCACACATGCCCACATTACAGGTACTCAAGAGGTTCTGTGTGAAGCTTGTAATCCACCTTACTGAATGGAAAATCTGGGTTTCAATTCAATCAGAACTGAAATTAAATGTAAACACCTTACACAGATGGTCTTAAAAAAGGAGTAACTTCTAGGAAAGAATCAAGTATTTCTGTGATACTACTAATCATTACTATTTATCAAACTAAAGAGCAGATAGAAATCAACTCCCTTATTTTTAATTGTTATAAGGGACATTAATAATGATATTTATTGAAACTCGGCTACAAATAAGTTTGGCTTGTAAATCTAATAAATTTTGCAGGAATAATGATTTCAGTATATACCTATTTAACACGGATACATAATTGTATAGCCTGTGCCATGGACTGTGCAAGTGTTTTGCTGTTGGATATAAGGATAAATTGAAGTTCCCTGCATGCTAAAACCATCACCTTTTAAACAGCATATAATAATAACTCTGTACTCTTCTATATTTTATACAATGAATCTTCCTAACGGGAAAATAAAGTGAAAAATGTTTAATTTGTTTGTACATAAAAATATCTCTGTGCCTCCCACTTCTCACTTTCCCACAATCAACTGCTGCTCTTTAAAGACCAACACACATATGCATAGACATTGATATTGATTTAAGCTTTACCTTGTCACCATTTCTTTCTCTTTATTAGAGGCATGGCCTCCACTGCTGAGAGGCCTACTTGCTGAAGATAAGAAATACAGGCGATGATTTTTAAAATACTGATCAATCAAAGGGAGCACAACCTGAAATTATATCAGAAAGACTGGTTATCTCGGGACCTTCTTTACTGTGTTCTGTATTATACTTGTAAGTCACAACTGAAGACAGGAAATTTCAAATAGGTTTTCGGGTTTAAAACTGTTATATATATCTGTTTGGATTTTTCTTTAATAGCTATTCCGTTGAATTTATTTCATATTCAAAGCACTTAATATGTCATCAAGAAAGGCAGCAGAAAAAAATTTAAATTATCACTGGAACTTATCTGTGGTTTTTTAGAAGGAGTACAAGCCAGAAAGTATAATTTAATTTTATCTCACAAATTACGATTTTTCTTATACCATATAACCAAACACAACTATTTCTCTTCATTATAATGTAGGTTTAAAAAAATTCACCTACAACTGTAAGCATGCTAACAGCACTTAGTTCTAGACTTTTCAAATACAACTCCCAAAACAACTGCATTTACTAAAGGCTTGTGCCACAGAAGTTTTCCTGTTTACTTCGTGCAGTGATTATTAATCAGTGCCCACTACAGGTGTCAGCCAGGAGGAGATCCAAAATAAGTGGCCAAAAAGAAAATATGAAATTGCTTCCTTTTTGGAGCATGGTTCACAAGAGAGTGGAATGCTACCTTCTGAGTCAATCAGCTTGGCAAATGGAAGTACTCTAAGGGACTGAAATAACGACTTACTGCAAAGGATACCAGGGTTAAAAATGCTGCGAAGAGTTACCTTTTCTTATTCACTAAATAATTCAAAAGGCATTTTGAATATGCAATTATCATACAAGCCTTTATGTGTGAAAGGCATCAGCAGATTTTCCCAGTTTATAAGGTGTAAAATCGTGACAGTAAAGGGACAACTGTGCTGAAAGGAAATTCATGACTGTCAGGAGGAAGGGGAATTGCAAAGTCCTGCATTTGGGGAGGAATAATTCCAGTTACCAGCCCACACTGAGGGCTAATCAGCTGAAAAGCAGTTTTTCAAAGAAGGACCAGGGGATCTTCAGTGGATGGCAGACCACAAGCAAAAAATGTAATCTTATTGCAAAGACAGCCAACATTATCCTGGATTGAACTAGACAGAGTGCTTGTCAGCAGGTCCAGAGAGGGGGTTCTTCCTCTCCACTGAGCTCTGGTGAGACCACAATCTAAAGTGCTGTATTTGGTTCTGGGCTCCCCAGTACAACAGAAACATTGATATACTGGATAGAGTCCAGTGAAGGGTCAAAAAGATGATTAAGATTTAAGGATTAGAGGATTTTTTAAATTACAAAAGATTGAGGAAGCTGGGACCCTAAACTGGGGAAGAGAAGGCTCAGGGAGGATCTCATCAGTGTGTGTAAATATCTGAATGGAGGGCATAAAGAAGATTGACCCAAGCTCTTTTCAACTGCAACAGGACCACAGTCAGTGGGCACAAACTGAAACATGGTAGGTTCTCTCAGACCATCAGGAAACACTTTTTCACTGTCAGAGTGACTGAGCACCGGCACAGGTTGCCCAGAGAGATTGTGGAGTCTCTGCCCTTGGAGATACTCAAAAAATGTCTGGAGATGGTTCTCTGACACTGCTAAGAGCCCTTCCAACCTCAGCCAGGGTGTGACTCCGTGATGGGGACAAGAGCATGGTTTTAAAACAAAAGAAATAATTACCATGACACTGACAGATACACAGCTGTGTTAATTTCGGTAACTACTGCTCACATTAATCTGCCTGAATCTTCAAAATTAGACAAAGTGGAAAACAGAAAATGTGGGGAGCTTTTGAATAACATTATATGAGTAGCTGCATATCACGGAGCAGAAAATAATGAGAATAAAAAAATATAGTCCTGTAATCTTCTCACATCTATGCTTCATTCCACATGGTTTTAAAACTATTTTTATTACTGCTGTTTTTAATTAATCAAAGAATGAATTTAGCACAGAAAAACACCACTATAACAATAACAGTCACCAAAAAATATGTTCTCACTTCTGTTAATCACTATGTTGACAAAGAAAAAGCAAAAATATACTGTACTTTGGCAAAAAACTTGATTTCTTGTTCATATGGGAATTGCTCTCCTTTGCCTCTGCTGCCACCATCTGCAGAGAGAAGAAAAATAAATTCCCTGTCAAATATCCTAATTACAATCTACTCTCCACTTTTCTTAGGAAGTGTACAGTATAAACAAATAATACTGGTCATCTTTAGAGGTAGATTTAAGGTACCTCAAACAGTATAGGCACTAGTTTAAGTGGCATTTTGTGACTATCTCGTTAGAGGAAAAGTAACAGCAAATAAAATGTATAAAGAATAATTGTACAAGTCTTCATAAAAGTATAGGTATCTTATAGTCCAAAGAGATATCGGTGTTTTTGTGAGATAAAAATCTGGAGCTATGTTTATCTTTTCCTGTTACAGGTGACAATCGGGAAACCTGAACTCAGATTCTAATAAAATACCTTTCTCCAGTTGTTCCCAGGAAAAATAAAATTAATGAATTTTCATTCCTCATTTGTGAACTTGGTACTAAAGAACAAAATTAATGGCTAGATTTACCCAACTAAAATTTAAATTGCTTCACTTTTCCCTATTCTCCCCCTTTTTTCACTATAAAAAATGAAATCTCTTTCGCAATAAAATCTCTTACAGCTCCCAAACTATTATCATTTATTTAATGTCTTCTTTCCATTAATCTATTGAGGGTCTCAAATGGTATTTGTTCCACCAATGTTTCTAGTGTTTCAGTATTTAATAATTATTATTCTTGCAGTTACTAGAAATTTATGTAATTAAGAATGATGAAGTCATGGTAATCAAGCATTAGCAGCAGAAGTAGCCTGGTGAGTTATCAAGACCAGACTTTTGCTATTGTAAGTAACCATGGAAGATAATAATAACACATAACTTTGACAAATTTCCACTTTCAAAGTAGACTGGTTTTAAGATGAGCATTGATTTATTTAATTTCCCTGATGTTCCTGTTACTATCATTTACAGATACATGACTATGAGGCCCAGTAGATGGTTTGTATCATTGCAACTCCCATGGTCACAACAGAAGCAGCATCTGGCCAGTTTTTTTGGTTTTTACTTGTCATGTGCGAAGCTGCCTTAGGTTACAAACCTTCTGCCTTTTTTTATCTTCCCCAAAAGCAGAGAAAGTTAAATCCTTCATGGTGCTGTTGACAAAACGTGCTGGGTATTTCTGAAAGAACATTCCCATTGTGGGAGTTTGTTGAAGAGGTTTCTCTACTCCCTTTTTTGAGAGAAAATTTCAGAATGGCATGAATGACTGGTTTCATTTGCTCTCTAAAAAAGGGATTACATGTGAATAGTAACTACTATTGTGCACATGTGAGAGATTATAATTTTGTGCATAAATGCAAGGGGGCAGCTAGTTTCTTTTTTAAAGAATGAAAGTCATAAATTTTAGCTGAAAATTTTTAATCTGATGAATGAATATGGGAAATGGGAATGAATGGCAGTTTCGTAACTCCAAAATTCATGATCTTCATCAACTACAGGAAATTAAAGGGAAAAACTAGTCCAGAAATGTACTAATCTTTAAAAAAAATTCAGGTTGCTTTTTATAACATCAGACATCTTAGCTAATCATTGTTTTTAAAAATGTGCAAGGGGTACTATACCAAACTCCAAAATGTACTGATGGGCTTCATCCACATATCTTATAAGCTGCTGAAGGAAACTGTAGGCAAAGCGTTTCTCAATGGAAGGCGTGTCTAATTCCAGGTCCTTAAGTCCTCTGTAAAAAGAAGTGAGTAAGTTTTTACACATGCAGAAGGACTCAAAGACATCTTATCTCTCCATGTAGTCTGACACCATTTCGTCTGGTAATGATCATGTGCTTATTAATATAAGATTTTTTGTGTTTGATGTAAACAGCACTCTCACACTTAGGTTTTGAGCAATTTGTTAAGACACAACTAGATTTCCCAACCAGAAGGTTAGAAAAAAAATTACACTTGTCAATCAAAATAATCCACTATTATAATTTCTTTCTATTACTTTTAAGGCGTTACTATCTTAGATTTTCCTACAAGGACTGATTCTTAGATGAGGAAGTTTGGAAGCTGAAAAAATACTTTGATTTAAACAATCAAACTAGAAGTAAATCTAATATCCATCACTGTCATTTTTCCTGAAAAGTCTTCTTGCAATGGAAAAGTTTTGAATACCTATGTAGCATTTGCGAAAAGTCAGAGGAAAACCATCGCTTTTCCAGCATGTTCCATCCATCTTAGTTACTAGTCTGATATAAAAAACACATCTTTCCACAAGAATGAATCTTCAAAGCGTGAGTCCATGTCATGGGATGATGTCCTTGTTTATGCAGATCAGGACTTAATTGATGGCACATGAAAAAGACATTCTTAAACAGCAAGGGAATAAGTCACACCTCATCTCCCCCTGACTCATGCACCAATTATATTGGTACTCAGCTAGGTTGCAAGTTCAAAAGTATATCTACCACTTATATATGGAATAAAACTGCCTGTATATTGTACATTTATGCTTTAAATTAAAGCATACACCTAGAGACACAAATCTGGTAGACAAAAGATAAAGGAGACAATGCTGGAGAGCAAAAGTCTCAAGCTGACTAACTAAAGGACTAAAGAAACTTCAGACACAACTTTGGAGAGGGCCACCTGAACTTTGGAACTTCTAAGAGGAAGGGACATGAGAATTCAGATTATTTGAGGCAGCTCAGTACACAAAGCAATGACAGACTGTATGGGGGGGAAAGAATCAAGAAAGGGAAAACTGCAGAAGAGACAAAACCAGATTTCAACATAGCTGGTCATGTGTAGGCTGTGGCCTGGCAAATCAATTGACTGACTGAGCCCTGTACCTCATTACTAGTGTTTGTCCTATGTCCTTATTAAATGCTTTCAAACCTGTATCTCTGTGTAATGTCACTCACTATTCCATGTGCTGTCAGGAGTAGATGGCAGCTACTGGCCAGACCAGCATGAGCTGGACACTGGGCCAGCAGCTGGAGTAAGGCTTGGGGTGTAGGTGCCCCCAGGTCTGTGACAAATGGGGTGGTGAAGGTCTCAAGAATCAGCAGTTGGAGATCCAGAGATTTGGGGAACATCTCTGTGGGCCCTACAGACCCTGAGCCCAGAGTGGCAGCTTCAGCAGGGGACTGGCCTAAGTGCACTTGGTAGTAGCCATTGGAGTCAGACAAGGGCATAAAGCAGTGTCTGCAACTCCAGCAACTGGAGTCCCAGTTGCCTGCCACTGGAGTGGGAATGCTGTGGTCTAAAAAATTCCAGCTAATGTGAAGGAGCAGTGCCAGTAAGATGAGTGAGGGCTTCTGCACCAGCAGTTGAAGTGGCCTTGAGTGCCATATGCTTGGTAGGGGGCAAACACTTCTATCTTCCCTGAAGTTATTTTGCATGGGGGTGCAGAGACCCGAATGATCACTGTCAAAGAAATGGTCACTGTAAAGAAATGTGAGCAAGGCATTTATAGCAGAAAGTACAGTGGTGAACAAACCAGATTAAAACATGAATGAGGCCCTTGTTTGTTTAGACAAGGCAGTTGTCAAAGGTGCAGAAAGTACATTGAGTTTTAATATCACGGAAAAGGCTGAATTTAACCAGCACAGGTGGGTGCAGATGTAGCAAGAACTAGTTACTGGACAATGGGTGTGTTCAAGCTAATGGTTATTTTACTATCCCTCTCAGCTTTCCACTCCCCCAAAAAAACCCCAAAAGCCACTTTTCACTTGTGTTTAACAGGAATAAAAAGAGTTAGTCCTGAATACAGCTGATTATTTTGACAGAGAATAAGGAGAGAAACCTTTCTCTGTTCATCCTACTGCATTGACAGGAAGTAAACTCAATTACACCACCTAACCTGAAAGATTTTACCAAAATTATTAGATTAACTGTGGGACTCTAGAAACAGGCTGGAATTCATGTGATACAAAAGAATGGAAGTAGGCGGATTTTAGATAGATGTGTAAGGCTAATTAATTCACATTGATTACTTAAATTGATCTCAGTGACTGTTTCATTGACTTACTAATGTTCAAGTGATTCTGATTTCCTAAGTATACTGATGAGACAGAAAAGACTCCAAATTAATCAAAATTTTATTCATGCTACATTTAGGAGGTAAATATACCATATTAAAATTAATTATGCATGTTATTCTGCAGACTACTCACTATTATTACATTTACACTGTGGATTGTTTAAAAATTATTTTAAAACACCACTTTTCACTTTTAAAGTATTTTAATAATTCTATAAATTAACTCAATTGAAATAAATGAGTAGTACATTTTAGAAATAAAGCTGTCTTATTTAATAAATTGTCTAGAAATTCCTTTAGAGAGGGACTTACGCTTGAAGATGTGCATGAACCTGTAACTAAGACTTAATTCCATCACTTGTAGAAAACTAATAAATTTACTAACAGTTGGATGCATGGACACCTGCCAGAAAGAAAAAGCTGCAATATTGAGAGGGAAGGTAGAAGACATGCAGAGATTCTGCAGAACTCTGCCTTCCAAAAACCCTGCTACTAACTCTGTAATCCATTTCTTCCTTAAAATGTTTTATATGAAGGAGCTCATCCTGATTCCCAAGTACTGAAACATAAAAAATTATCACTGAGTTCTGGTTTGACAGAAGAAACCCCAAAAAACAAACAATAAAAGGAAAGAAAAAACCCACCACAACCAAACAAACCACAGAATAAAACAAAAGGGATCACTGAGGACTATCAGAAACCTTCTGTGACATTAATACTGAACTGAGAATTACCTGGAGACAACATATCCATTAATCTGTAGAAATTTCAGAATATCTTGTGCTTTTTCTCTGTCCTTGGCTTTTTCTTTGGCTGTTAGTGTATCATAAGGAACAAGGAGGGGATGGTTGCCTCCTCCTACTATGGAGCAGCAAGAGAATTAAAAATTAAAGAGTTGTCTGTTGACGTTAAATCCCAGTATGTAAAATAATACACAGCACATTACAGTAAATTCTAGTCTGAAATAACAATATACTTGTCTGTTTCTTTACACAAACCTTAAAAAATATTCAGATAGAAACCTTAGACATGGTTACATCATTTTAACATATTTCCTATAAGTACCAGCAAAATATGCTCAACCTATTGCAAAAAACGCTTAAGAAAGAAGAAATGCTTAACTGTTACAAGCATGTATTATAACTTATTATAACTACAACTTCATTTAATGGAACTGAAAATATTTCAATAAATAATACATAATTTCCTAAGAAAACCTATATACAAACATATAAACAAATATATAAACATAGATTAAATCCTGCTTTAAAACATTCTAATGACAGAGTTCATCAAGTTTTGCAAGATATACAAAGATGTAAAAATATATTAAAGTGATACAGTTCTACTTTATAGTAATAAATTAAAGACAGAAAATTAGAATACATAATTCAAACATGGTTCACACAACTGTCCAAAAATATCAAAAGAATGCTGCAAAACCCCATGTAAAAAGAATAAACTTCATTGTATTGCTTACTAAAATCTGATGTATTGATATGTACTGCATGTAGATATTTAATTTGGAAGGAAAATAATACTGCTCTTGTTAATATGTCTGCATAAAAATCAAAATTCTTAGGAGTTCAACTTCTAAAATCATCATTCCATAACATAACACAATAAATTCCTATGGCAATCTCTCCAAAACCCCAGGAAACTGTAAGAGTAATGATAAGATTTATCTCTGAAAAAACACTAAATAAAGTATCTAAAAATAATAATATTTTTTGAAGGAACAAATTCCCTATTGAAAATATTGGAGACATACCACTGGATGATTTTTTTTAAGCTACATATTCTGAAATTTTCAATTAGTTCTGCCTGAATACATGTAATTACATGCAAAATGATAACCTAGTGGGTTATCACTCTGATGGTGGATTGGGTTTTTTGTTTAGTCTGAATTTGTCTTAGGAAGTACAGTCTTTAACATTGGGATGATTGGATTTTATTCTCTTATTACCAACATGATGTAATTGTATCACGTGACAGCTGAAGACAGGCAAAATGCATATAAATCCACATTGTTCTTTTGTCCTTGACACATGGATAAAAAACCAAAAAGACTAGGATATGAATATACTGAAGGAAAACCCTCAGAATTTTTGAGGGCCATGTTTTGCTCAGCTGACAAATTCATCTACTTTTCATATATAAAAACCCTCCATCAGAAGCCTCTTCTTCAATCACTACAGCCACCTCCATCCCTCCCATTCTGCACAACACAACAAATACTATACAGTATTCTCATTGAAGTGCTTCTCATAGGCAAAATTCTGCTTTCAAAGCTGTGAAATGCAGTTGAAATATTGAAATATCTCATCTTTCTGAAGCCTATGACTTCCCAAACTTGGCCCATCCTGAGGATACTTATCCTGAGGAAGGTTTTATAGAGAAGGAATAATATAAAAATTATATTAAGGGGAAATATAATTAAAGGCATGGCAATTTAAAGTGTTTATCAAAGGCACTTCTAGATGGAACTTTTCTTTTTTATAAAACATTAACTGCTATACCTTTTCTGGAATTTTACAAATTTAGACCAACTTTGGTGCATACAACGTACAACTCGACAACTTCAGATAAGGTAAAATCCTAACTTTAATAATTTGCAACTGAGAACTTGTTTTCTCCATGTGCTAATGTAGTGTTATCTGAAAAAAAAATCAGCTTTTACACAAATAAAAAAATGTTTTAACACAGAGAAAAAACCAGTAAATTACATAAGAGATGAAAAAAAAATCCATTTAGGTAAGCATAAATCATAAAGCACATGCATTTTTTATATGGAATCAAGTATCTGTTCTAGGTTTTTCCACTTGTCAATTCAACACATGATACGTGCAGTACTTAGTAAACATCCTTTAGATCTACCTGCAATAAAAGAAGCTATAGAAATGAAATCATAGTCCATTGGGTAATAGTCTGAAATTAATGCTAGAAGGAAAATGGATTAATGTGGCTTAGATTTATTTACAACCTTTGAGTTTCCTTCCCTTGATATATTCGGATCAGTAAACTACTTAAAAACAGTTACACTTGGTACTATAACAACTTTCAGGCACTAAAAATCACAGTCAAGAATAGATACTTCACTGTTTCTTCTTTGCCAATTTAAATTTGTTGTTCCTTTTTCTTCTTTTTAATGTTTTCTGAAATGTGTGATGTAAGGCAGTCACAGAAAACTTAAAATACTGTAAATATCTATAGTTAATATTACCTTTTGCTTCAAGCTCCAGTTTCTTTTTCTTTGCCCATATGTTATGGTAGTTTTCAGCCATCATCTCAGCCATAGCCTTAGGAAAATGGAGAGCTTAGTATTACGGTTTGCAATGAATTACTCTCAAGGACAAGTTTCTGGCTGATATAAATAACATGTTTTGTTCTCTGGGAAGTTAATACAATTACACTGTCATGATTCACTGGAAACAAGTTTTTACTGAAAAAATATATAGAACTTGGCACAATCAGCATGGGTATGAGTCAGGAACCTGGTGCTGAAGAAAGAGCTCATATTACAGAAAACAAGGAACCATAAAGACAAGAATAGTCTGGAAATAGTACTGGGGTGTCAGATGGGGGATTTCATTCTCAAGACAAGGCCAAAAAGAACCCTCTGAAGGCACTGTCAAGGGAAAGAGAGAACAGCAAGCCAGAGGACTGAATCAATATTGTTACTGCTGGCTGTGGCAGACTAATTATGAACCCATGGATATAGCTTCTTCACTGTGCATACTGTGCTCATTTGTGTGACCACACTCTTAAAACCAATAACCACTTTAGAGCATAAATTAGTCTTTATATTCTTCCTATAAAACAAGCTCTTTCAGACTGGTGAACTAGAAGCTAGACCCCAAACCAAGCAAAACAAACAAGCTCTCCATTGTCTACTTAGTAGGAAGTATTTCAACATGAAACAATTTTTTAAACCTACATCTACCGTCCTCCTGGTTGTGTACTCTCTAATTGTGCTGTGGTGGAATTTACTGTATATTTCACTTTACATTTCTTTAATGAACCTACAGAAACCTCATAATCAGTAAGAATTTTGAGTAACGAGTATTTCTCAATACCAATTTCTTTATTTGTGAGAACATTCATGAATTTGGAAACTTTTCAGTCATATCTTATCTGTCCACAGGACAAATTGTTTCGTAAACTTTTTTCCAGTGAAGAAATTATAGTACATTTCTTTTCTGTATGGTAGATGCCTTCTATCATGCACACTCTGATCCTGGTATTTTGACAATCCCAATTAGGACCTTAAAAGGATGCACAATAGTCTGTATTTTCATAGCACCTAGTAAAGCAGAGCGCCATGAAGATGTTTTTAGAGCAAGACCTAGCTGCTCATGGAGCTAGGATGTGACCAGGTGACTTAAGACCAAAGTGAGGAGTATTTTCCAGACTTACAATTTAAGAGATGGTCATGATTCTTGCCAGCTAACCCTGAACTCCAACTCAAAAGATATTAAACATTTTCTAAAATGTTCAAAATTACACATATTTAATTTTTAAAACTCAGCTCTAATTAATATCTAACATGTTTAGATATTTCCTCAATACCTGTATCGGGACAATTAATAGCTGAAATTGCATTTTAATTAAATTTGTTTAGCTTTTAAATAACAGATTCTGAACCTGGTTTCAAAGAAGACCATTCTCCTTAGGGCAAATGAATCATAAAGCCAACAAGCTCTGCCTTATGGCTAAGGGCTACAAAGGAAACACAAGTAATGACAAGAGTTAGAGGGTACAGCATAAAAAAAAATAAGCAAGGGACTAACAGAAGTTCCAATACCCTTTCTATGTGACTTGTGACAGGATGGTTAGTTTTATCTGGGCTTGCTTTGCTGCATCATAATACTATGATGATGTGCACATCATGAGTTGTTTTCTGAGCATTAAACAAAGTCTGCAAGGTCTTTCAACTATGCTGAGTTTATACAAATATTCAATGGCATAATTGTAAGGAATCTTTGTCATCAATTTAAAATAATAATGTAATGGTAGAGGCAGTTATTAAATTATCAGTTTTATGAAGTCTTTGGAATGATCAGCAATCTACTGACATTTAATTGGCAGAAAATTCTTTTAATGCTAGTCAGCAATCTAAAACTGCTAGAACTATGAAACTGGAAACTGCAAGACAGAAATCAAGGAGTGGAAATCCAATGTGAGAATTTGTTTAGAGGTAGAGTAGAGTATATACTGCACAGTTAGTCAATTAATTTACTACCACTGCTTGTTTGCACTGTGGTAAAGCTCAGTATGGGGAAAAGTTAAGCCTGTATTTCAGGACTCCGTTGTATCAGCTTTGAACACCATGTTGCCATCACTAAGCTGCTACAAACACTCATGCTAACTAACTGAAAGCTATTTATTATATGCCTATATTACACTGCAATTATACTCACAAGAAATTAGTAGATGGTAAAACCTAGCATCATAATTCAGCAAACACCATTAAAAATATCCTATCTAATGACAGGAACAGATTATCAACTAAAACATACTGGTCCAAATAACAGCAGTGTACTGACACATCTGTCAAAATCCTACCCCCAATTCCTTCATTCTCTATTTTCACAGTACTAAATCGTTTATGATTCTTATTATTACTTCAGTTTAGAGAAAAAAAGAGTGTTGACAAAATGCTTTGTAAAGATGGTGGAGAAATGAAGGGGAAACAGAAAAGTTTGATGCTGCTAGCTCTTCTAAACAGGATTCTCTTCAAAACGACAAATGTTAAAAAAGTGAACTGGGAAATCAGTCCAGGACTAAAGAAAATTTTGAAGGTTTTTCAACATGAACCATGTTTTTTAAGAATCAGAGATCAGAGAGCAATAATGAAAAAGACCAAAAAGCCCCCACCAAACCCAAAGCATATCAAAACAGGTAGTATTTGTTACCAGATTGTTTAAAATAAACTAGCAAGACAGACAAAATTAGATTGTAAAACAAACTGTAAGCATTTTAGGTGTTTGTGACTTACATGTAAGTCTCTGGAGAGGGTGACATTGCTCATGTCAATTGCTCGAGGAGTGTAACCATGGGCTGTATCTACAGAGATCTGAATGACAAATGTGCAAAACAGTGGAGTTACGCAAGCATTTAATATGGAAAAGTTAAATTTAACAAGATACTGAAAGTAATTAAGAAATTTAAAGAAAAAGTCACTTGTCGATCTCTAGAGAGCAAAAGAATCCTTTGTCGCCCAGCTGAAACTGAACTTCAGTGAAAATTAGGCAAAGGGCAAATGAGTTTGTTCCCAAGGACGGATGGCCATCAGACACAAATCCCTTTCATTTTAATACAAATTTCACTTGAACTCATTTAGGGTTTGAACTTATTGTGGATGAGGATAAAGCCATTATTAAATCTCTGAATTAGATTAGATTTTCTTTTTTCCTCAGCAGGCAAAATCTCACACAATCTAGTTTAAGATGAATTCAGGAAAAAATCAAACTTTTAATTTAGCTTTTCAACCCTATTTCTACATTTAAGACTACAATCTATAAATAGTTATCTTTTACCTTCTGTCCCTCCTCCCCATCCAGAAAATATCACCATTCTTTTATTCTTTCTTTTTACTGTTTACATTTGTCAGAGGTTTGCTCATTACACTGACACAAATGGTCAAAAGAAGATAAAAAGTGTCAGATAAAAAGCCACTGACACAAGAAGTGTGGCTAGAAAAGGGGCATTGACAGGCTTTCCTCTATGGATTATACAGTAACAGGCACCTCTCACTTTAAAAAGAGCAGTATTCAGCCTTTCTTCCTGTGTGTGATATTATTTTCACATGCATGTATATGAGCATATAGAGCCCTAAAAATTCAAAGGCTTCCTTTCAAAAGGCAGTTATTTTTAATAGAGAATAACACAAAGTTTTTAGGAAAGTGGCTCACTTGACTGGTTTGAGATATGCGGCGTGTCCGATTATACAGTGCCATGGAATCTCCTTCCCGTGTTCTTTCAATTCGCCATCCCCACGCCAGCATGGTTTTTAGTGATTCTTTGATTGGCCACCGATAAATTTCTTTCTCCTAGAAGAATGTACATGCAATTAATTACTTTGTTTATTATGTAGCTGTACAGAGCAAAAAGTAACTATTGGACTTTTTCCTGGTTATACTGAGATGCAAAGAAATGTGCTGAATTCAACCATTATAGGGCTGTTGAAATGATGCAAATGAATCACATAGATGTTAAAAAGTTTATTATTTCAGAGGCGGGGAGAATTATTCTGGCCCTGCAGGAAGCTGATGATCTCAGGGTGTTAATAGCATTCTCAGACAAGAAATCAAGGATGGGATGGAACAGAAATTATCAGAAGTAACCCAGTGTTTTATCTGCTAAATGAACCAAAAAACCATAATCATAGAATCATAAACAAGTCTGTGTTGGAAGAGAACTCTGGACATCTTCCTCCACCTTCTGTTGGGTCAGATAAGGTACCTAACTGGGCTATCAGGATTAGGTTATCTAGGTCTTGCTGTGTCATGCCTTCAACATGCAGGTGATGTCACCACCTCTTTGGGCAAGTTATTCCACGGTTTAAGCTGTCAGGATAAAAAGGATTTTCAGAAAGCATTTCTGCTAAAGAAGCTTACACCCATTGCCTCTTGTCCTGTCACTGTGCACCCCTGGGAAGAGAATACATCCATCTTCTCTGTTACTAATGCTTAGGAACCAGGAAACAAAGACCCTACCCCCAGCAACTTTCTCTTCTTTAACCTGAACAAACCCAGTTCCTTCAGCATTGCTTCACTTACAATCAAGTTCTCCAGAAGTCTAATCAACTTTGTGGTTTTCTACTGGAGACCAGACAAAGCCTAAACTTAAGTCTTCACTAAACAAGAAGGCGCTCCTGTATGACCTTACTGCAAAAATAGAGTGGCAATATCACTCTTCTGTTTCACTGTGAGTTATGACATGTAGTTTCAGCTATGTAAGAAAAAGCTCGAGTGGCCTATTTATTATACAATAAAACCCTCCTATATCTTTTCAGGATTTTGAGGAAGGCATCAACCACACATTAGTTGACATAGTGTTAATGTTTTTTCTTAAAATGATTAAAAGGCAAGGTATAACTTTCAGTGATATTTCAGCAGCCCTGGATCAAGCATGAACAAATCTCTTACCTTTTCAGACAGTAACTTATATTGTTTCATTAATGGTTGCACTTTTGCAGATTCAGAAAATGTTTCACCATAGGTCCATCCATTGGCAAACTGAAAACAGCAATAAGAAGGATAAAATAGGGAAATGCAAAAAATGATGAAAAATAATTTTTATTGTTAGAAATTAACTGAATAATGCTTCTGCAGAGCCGTTCTCTTAAAAGTTGCATTTCTTCTATTTTCTCAACATTTTCTCAGCCAACATTTATATTATCTACAAATTAAGATATGCATCATGTAGCATACTATCTTTTTGCAAAGTAACAATTACCAAAGTGACATTATCAATACATTTTCATTTGAAAGATTTTTATAAAGCAGAATACTGTGCTACAGTTGAGGAAATATTTTTGAAGACTGGACAAACAAAATGTACAAAAGAATAAAAAGGCTAAAGAACTTATTTCGTTAAAAAAAAGAAAATTCAGGTCCATAAAACTGTTACACAATTAGCAAGTATAATTACGCAAAAATAATCAATAAAAATTATGAAATAATTAAACTCTATTTTGAAATACTCATATGCACTTAGATAACTTCCCTCAAATATATTTCAAGAAAATAACATGTCTATATCTTACCTACATACCAACTTGTAGCATTATGAAAAATAATAACATTCAGAACAAAATATTTTAAAGATTAAATTGAGTCAAATAAAAAATATGATTTTGCTTTAAGAGGGGTATAGATTTTACCTTTTCCATTGACCATTTGTCATGAGCATGTTCTGCATATTTGTTAATGAAATATTCTAGCTTTTCAGGGATTGTAATGCTGAAAGTGAAAAGAAAATCAGCATTATATCACACAGGCTAAAATGGAATGCTTTTTTTTGTAAAGAAAACTTCAAAATAAATAATCAATAATGAACACACCCTTTCCAGTGCTCTTCTCCTCACATACAGTTTGCTCCAAGGCCCAATTAAATCAAGGAAGATATCTGAATTATTTCACGGGCACTAAACGACAACCACAGCTGTTGTAGGAATTTAACTTCTTTGAAACGTGTGCAAGGAAAAATTAATAATAAGATCAAGCACTAGTGCTTTTTGTCCCATATTTTATTAGTATTAAAGCCATAACTACAACCTATAGTTTCAGAAATATGGTAATAACTTATTGCACAGTCCATTATAAACTAAGAGTGCTAACAGTCCTTTTCAAAACATTATCTACTTTATATATTCCAAAAAAATGTATCAAATATCAGTTCTTTACTTCATCAGCATTGCTACAAATGAAAGGTAATAACTACTTTTGATGAAATAGTAATAGCTTCCCTTCTAACATGAAGAATTTCAGTACAAGTAGTGTTAGAGTGCCATCTACTGTGAAAAAGAAATCTGGATTTTCAGTCTTATTGTGGAAAAACCAGAAATGTAAAATCAAATTATGTCAGAATAATAGTTTGCAAGAGCCTCACACACACACAAAGGTCAGAAAACATTCATCCAGCACTGTCAGCAGGTTTTTTTTGTTGTTTGAAAGATTGTATTTTGAGGGGAACTCTATTAATACTATAATATTTCAAATAATTTCAGAAATTAAATAAAATTACAAGCACACTAACATCCTACTATCTACACCTTCATACAAATAGATCCAGTACTAGTAAGCAACACAAAGCTGGATTTGCACATTAAAAGAATGTAGGATAATTTGGAGGTTAACAATGACAGCAGCAGTTCTGTCTTTGTCTTGAAACATCACAGAACTGTTGACTCCTATAGCAATAAAGGGACATAATTTCAGGAATATTAAGTAAAATTTTCTGAGTTTTTCAAGTTTATCCAAGCTAACTACAATTTTTTTTCTGAAATTACACCAGATAAATACTCAGTTAAATGATTATAACATACTTAAGAAAATTTGTTAAACCTTCATATATTTATCTACATCTTAGAAAAAAGAATTTAAATGGTCACTGATATCCTTTCTATGCTCCAGATTGGATTATGACTCTTGCTGCAGTATTTAGATGTGCATACATATATATACAAACATGCTGTAAGGAAGGTCTCAATCTGCTGACAGCACCCAGTGTGCTGAATGTTAATACAGGCAGACAGCTCATGAGGGCAAGTGAAGCAAATGTTTTACAACAGGAATTTTTAAAGATATAATGCATAGCTATGCTTCTGTAGACTATTCCATACAAAGGGAAATGGCACACATGCTGTAGTCAAAAATCAGGGCAAAAAAATTTCCATTCAGATATGTGCTTTGTCTGGCTAATATACTTTAAAAAGCAGGGCCAGAGCCTGGCTGCCTAGAGAGAATGAAGATTATTCTGCCCAATTCTCATTATTCATAGTAAAAATGATTATATGAAAGCACCACCAAACAATTTTCTGTAGGTACACTGTTATTCACACAAATTGGAATTAGTATCTTGACATATGTTAATAATGGCAGGGGTGATGTAGACTTGGATACTTTTTCAGCTCCTAAGAAAATGCTGCTTTTTTTGCAGCAGACATGAAAGACAATTGGATAGTTCTATCCCCTGGGTAAAATGCATTAAAACATTCTAAGTTGTCCAAGAAATTAATGATTTAACTTGCTAGTTATTGTTTTACTTGATTTAAAATAAATATATAAATAAAAAATATTAAAATCTGTAAAGTAAGCATTCAGAAGAGAAGCTTTAAGTTCACGTCACAGCAAACAACAGACACCTCCTCTCTTTTACACATTCATGATCAAAATAATCCCAGGTGCAACAAAGTAATTCCTTACTTTGAGGTATCAACAGGTTGAGGATTAAAGTTCCCATCTGAATCCATTGAAGACTGTTTTTCCATCATATTGACATAATTTGATTCCATATAATCTGGAGGTAAGGCCCCTGCAACCGCGCTCAGACAAGGCAATGCCAATTTGAACAGTTCTTGTTCATACTTCTGTGGAGCACACAGGGGACAGAGTCGTGAATGGGGACTGCCAACATCACCAGTAAAACTGCTGCAGCTACAGATGAAACCAAGCAGCCAGAGAATGGCTTTTGTACTCAATGTGGAACTGAATTTTTGTTCCAAAAATACAGAAAACTGACTGTCCAAAGCAGAAAGTTAGATGCAAGTCTTAATCTTGTCGAAGTAAATGGGAAAAGTGTTGACTTCACTGGTAGCAACACTAAACATTTTTCAGATGTTAGGAAGACAGCACAGCAGAGGAATAGGCACAGCATTCCTTAACACTTAGATTTGAAATTAAACTCATGAAATTTTAAGCTGGTTTGTTAAAAATAGTCACAGAATGAACAATAAATACTTACCAAGACATATTATTAAACTTCTGTTTAACACAGAATTGATTCAAGGGTGCTGAAAGTACAACTACTAAACAGAGAAGTGTACAGATCTGTACAGATAAATCTCAAGATTACTGCTTTAGTGTTATAGTTTTTAAATTAGGAGATAAAATGTTATACCTACATTAAATTAGAAGCTTTAAGAGGAAGATTTAAATTTATTAAAGCCTGTATTTTTTTCCTTCGAAGGGGATGATACAGTGTTGATATAAGCTGGGTAAAAATTACAGATTAAAGAAAAAAGATTGCACAGTAAGAGTTTTACAGTAATAAATGGATATAAAAAGTACTTACCTTTTGAGATAAAGCATCAAAAATACCCCAGAACAACTTTCTGGATAAATGAAGCTCTTCTTCTGAGGCAGCACCAAAGTTACCCCATCCACTTGGCAAACAATAATACTTCCAGCATCTTTCATAATGATTTGTCAGCAACTGAAACAGAACATATTTTGAAGCGAACAGAAAAATAACTGCTGAGGTTCTTCCATTCTGGCATTCAAACGTTACAGAGATGCTACCAGAAAAATTTCTATACTTTTATCAATAAGCCATGTTGTATATGCATTTTTAAATCACTGGTGCATATACACCCAGAATGAGCATCTTTTTCATCTTTGTTTCAATATCATTTTTCAAAGATTTTTGGAAAATACTGCAAGTCACAGTAAGTAGAGAGCTGACATGATTTCCATTTTTTCCATACTGAACAAACTTTAAGATGGAAAAATGCAGAATTTTATAACATAAATGTGTACATGTGCATACAAAAGATGGGAACAAAAACAAAAACAAAACAACAAAAAAAGAAACCAAACCCAAAAGAAACCCAACAATCCAGATTTGATATGTAGAAGCAAGGATTTTATTAGTCAAAAAATATAATCTTGATAATGCACTGTTCTTTTACAATTTCAATGGATCAGGAAAAAAAATCCCGAAACAATATATATAGTATATTTGTCTTCATATTTAAATAATCTGTTAATATATATTTATTATTTAAATTGTTGGATGATTTAAGAAAATATACAGAGAAGAACTTAGATGCATATAAGATGTAAAAAGACAGAAGTTTTATAATTTATGTTGTACCTTGGAAGTCTCAGAAATATGGGCTCTAAGAGTCAAATATATATTTGAAAATATTTTTTAAAACTATATTCCATTACTTAATGGCTGACAGGTTTGCTTTTGGACAACATGGGGACAATAAGATATATGAATATGTTTTTAAATCTATTCAAGAGAGTAAAGGTAGGTTTATTCTTAGAGAAATCCCTGATGAAGCACTGAATATTGTTTAAGAGGAAATAAAAACAAGGCAGTCCTATTCCAAAATGTCTGAACTATATGGAATACAGGAACAGCATCACAGATTTGAATTTGCATACTGCTTAATACCTGAGGCAATTTTTAACTGTAGAAACCAGCAAATGTATTCACAGTACATAGCCCAGTATTCTGATTCGCTTTCATCATTTTCTCCTCTCTTCCCATTCAAAATTACATTTTCAGATGCCTGATTAACTTACAGCTGCCTCTTTACATACTATAACTGGTTTGCCAGCACAAGCCTGTAAGGAATGCACACTACAATGCAATACTTTCAAATCAGAAACACGGTAGATATGGGTAGGAGTCCCTCGTACAATCACTGGAAATCAGTTTACTGTCAAGTGAAACCTTTTATAAGTTATATGTCTATCTTCAGATAAAGAGTTCCATTTCTTCATAAGCTCCTATTAATCTTTTAGGTGTCAATGGGCAAAATTCTTTGCCCATGCTAATGCCATACTTCTATTCACATCTGTATTCCCACAAAGCCTTACTAGCCAATAGGATCCAATTATTATTTCCTTACTGTTCAGTTCAGCAACAAGGGCAGCTCATTGCAGTCATGACCATTGGTACCATAAAATCTGTTCTTTTTGATGAACAGATATCCAGGAACTGGGTTTGTTTCTTCCCCCCAAAAAGAAATGAACTTGGAAGCACTACATACCATACAGGAAATGCCAAGTTACTATTTGGTTTTAGCAACACATAAAATGCCATAATGCATTAGAAGGGTCCCCTTCAGGGCAGTATATTAAATTATTGACTGTTTTTCTCACAGAGACATGGAAGGCTGCTCCAGATCTTTAGTTTGATATAGGCCTTCTGGGGGGAATAATCAAATTTATAAAGTCCTTGCCAGGACTTTAGCAGCAGGCCCTGGCTTTGAGATTAAGTTAAATTCCTCTTCTTACATCAGAGTTGTAGATGTGCTGATGTGCTCTTAAAGCATAAAAAATATATTAAATTAAAAAAAAAAAAAAAAGATTAAGTATCTAATTCAAAGCCATGATGGGAAAGCATTAAAAAGGACTGCTGAAAAACAGTAGGGAAGTTGTGGAACCAAATGTGGAATCGAAGCGGAACCAATGCTTTTAAAACTGATGATGGTATCAGGAATCTTTAAGGAATGTGTCAGCTCCAAAAGGAAAAAAACATCATTTTTCTTATGCATTAGGAACCAGAATAAAAAGATACAGCTGAACTTTTGGGAGCTGAAAACAAAATGCAGCATTACTACTAAACATTATTACTTAACAGATTTCCAGGTACCAGCAACCGTAAAAGAGCCCTTTTTCCAAGAGCAAGGAAAACCAATGCAGAGGCAAAAAGTAAGGGTACATACAAACAAATTGTTATGTTTTGTGCATTGGGTTCTGCGCCCTGCCCCCAAGGCTTTTTCTATTCTGTTTTCGTATGGGCTGAAACAAACAGGAAATAATTAAAAGAGAAGCAAACATTTGAACCAGACTTCATAATTCCATATAGATGGATGCAAATTAGACTGAATTTCTCCCATAGGAACAATTTATCATTAAAAACTATGGTCTTAGATTACTGCAGAGTGGAAATAACATAACAAAGATTGCACAGAATCTTCTCCATGCAACTATTTTCTGTTGCATGCTATAAAGAATATTGTTGAATACTAATATTTGCTTTTACCTTGAGAGGCATCTTTGCATGTTCATTTAACAGAGGTACATCAAATACTAATCTCCTCAGCAAATGCTGCATCATGGAAGGTCGCAACTGCCTGAAAGTAGACAAACCATTTCAAAAGGGTGTACCAGCACAGTTTCATAGAAATAATTGATAAATACATTAAAGTAACATATCAGTTTTATGCTGCTAAAATTCTTCAAATCCATAAAATAAGATTTTACTTGTGGCACTAGGGGTCCAGAGGAAAGCACACAAGTGTATACCAAAGAAAGTATTCTAAACAAGCTGCAAATCAAATGCTTCAAAGAAACCAAGAAAACATCTGATCTACAAACACAGAAAACCAGGAAAAGAAGTACTGAATTTTGATTAGGTGTATTAGGATCACCATACCCATGAGAAAAGGATATAAATGTTAGTTTATTGTAATATATCTCAATGACTTTTAAAATATCTTAGAAACTAATGAAGACATAAGAGCACTATCTCTTTAGATGTGCTAAACAAGACAAAGCAGTGGGCACCAACTGGAAGGACAGAAGTAGTTGTTACAGTTTGAATTTTAGAATGGCATGGACATTAAAGCTTTCCAGATAAATAGTAAAATATGGTCAATTCTATGGGTTCCTATCAATGCACTATATATATTAAATTAATATTTACCATTGAATGTGGTATATTTTTTACACATTCTTTACAGTATTATAATATAAATGTCTGCCATTTCTGAGCACATTTCCACACTAAGTAAAAAAAAAAAAGTCACGGTGAAATGCTAAAAAAAAACCAAACCAAATCATCTGGTGAACCGAAAGCCTAAATTTTAACTGCAATTAGAACTTGAATTCATATTTGCCTAGTCAGCTTCTCATAATTGAGCCTGTGGATTTATAAAAAATTTGATAATAACCAAATGGTTTTGACCCTGCAGACACACAAACAAAATCTGTCCCAAAGTTCTTCAGTAAAGAGACATAACAATACTAGTAATTGCTTAGGATTTCAAATGGAACACACCATAAATAGACCTCTACATAGAATTAGATAAGTTACTGAATATCAACCACAAATCTGCACAGCTAAAATTATTTAAATGGCAAGATTTTAATTTAAAAGATTTGGTGATGGCAGAATAACTGAGGACTGAATGAACGAGAATTGAGGAATGACTGGTGATTAATAAAGCAGCAAATTGAACAGAGTATCTTAAAAACTATCACAATCACCTGACGGGGAAAAAAAAGTCTTCATTATGCTACTGGTGGTATAATTCTGCATTCCTGTATAACAAATATCACAGATTACTTTATCACTTAGCATTCCTGTACAGCCAGAAGTACTTTCTTACCCACAGATAGAGAGCAAACACTCTTCAATAGAATCTCGCTGAGCTTTGGTAAGAGAGCATCCTTTTGAGAGTCTGTACACAGTGTGTAATAAGGAATCGATGAGGGAAGCATGGTGCTCCGTGCCAGCAAATAAAGGAGCACATCTGGTCAAGAGAGGCAAGACTGCTGTGCAAAGGTATCGATTCAGAGCCAAAGCCATATCGGTAGCACTTAAAGCAGCCTATAAATTAAACAGGACAGAAATTAGACTGGTCTCATCAGCGTGGTTACAAATGAAAATAAATTGTGGTTTTTGTTCCGCAGTTATAAAGAGGGTAATGTCCAAAACACAGAAATGAGGATATGATACCTACTGGAGATAGATGCCTACCTTCTTCTGCAGCTTTTAAAGTCTCATAGATAACTTTTGTTTTGTTTTTAATGAACAAAAACCATAAATGTGTCCATTCAAAAACAAAATAATTTTCAAGATTATATTGAAGAATGTCACAGTTGCTGAACAGAACAGTTCAAAATCAGTCAGTCTCTTTTTGCTATGAACAAGGCCAAGTTCCATGTGAGTTAAAAAGCCTCACCTGCTCTTTCTTAAATACCTGGCGGAAAAGGACCTGGGGGTATTGGTCAACAGCTGAACATGAACTTGTGTCCAGGTGGCCAAGAAGATTGATGGCATCCTGGTTTATACCAGCAATAGTGTGGCCAGCAGGACTGTGATCATCCCCCTGTACTCAGCACTGCTGAGGCTGCACTTCCAATCTCCAGTTCTGGGCCCCTCACTTTAGGAAGGACCTTGAGGTGCTGGAGTGTGTCCAGAAAAGAGCAATGGAGCTGGTGAAGGGTCTGGAGCACAAGTCCTGTGAGGAGAAGCTGAGGGAGCTGGGGCTGTTTAGTCTGGAGAAAAGGGGACTCAGAGGAGACCTTATCACTCCCTACCACTGCCTGAAAAGAGGCTGTAGTACATGTCAGCATCTTCTCCCAAGTAATGAGACAGAACAGGAAGAAATAGCTGCAAGTTGCACAAGGGGAGGTTTAGATTACACATCAGGAAAATATTCTTCACGGACATCAGGCTTTGGAACAGGCTGTCCAGGTAAGTAGTGGTGTCATAATTTTGGAAGTGTTAAGAAAAGAATTATATATATATATATATATATGTATATACATGCCAAAAAGTGGACATGGCACTTGAGGATATAGTTGAATGGTGAACATGTGGTGGTGCTAGGTTGACAGATAGGCTTCATAATCTTAGAGGTCTTTTCTGACTTAACAACTGTATGATTCTATGATCCTAAATAACAACATCATGATTTCCAGAAAAAATGTTTTCATAAAAGGTCAAATAGAGAAACCAAATTTAATGTCTTAGCCCTCATAATAGCTCTCTAAATCTAAGCCTTCTGGACCAAGACA
Source organism: Toxostoma redivivum (assembly GCA_013397375.1). Classification (NCBI taxonomy): domain Eukaryota; kingdom Metazoa; phylum Chordata; class Aves; order Passeriformes; family Mimidae; genus Toxostoma; species Toxostoma redivivum. Next base: position 490,416 of record VXBI01010439.1, on the reverse strand, counting down.
GATAAAAGAAATTAGAGGGAAATAAGACTCACAGGAGGGAAAAAAAGTCAGCAACATTGAGGAGGAACTAAAATAGAAATGTAGTCATTTTCTAAATAAGTGTAGGTGTCCGTAACAAATCCACAGAGATGAACACTTTCTGTCTATCTCTGGAAAGAAGCTCCCAGTCACTTCCTCCCCACTGCTTCATTGGCAGCTCATCTGATTTTGATTCCATAGCATAAGCTCAGTCTCCTGGGGAAAGGCATTGCATCTTCTACAGATAAGGGTATCAGTGCAAGCTCTTAAAAAGTAAACATTACACTAGTTGATGCATCTTCAAGTATTATCAAAGCTCAGAAGCAACATGCACTTCAGCCAGGATTTGAGAAACACTGAAGATATGAAGACAGAAAAAAATGCTTTTACAAGGAATGAAAAATGCTGTAGTGTTCAATAAGGTAAGAGAACCAAAATGAAATAGGCTGAAATCCTTACCGTATCTAATGAGGCAGCAGCACGGAGGTCTGGCAGAAAGCCGACTTCAAGAAGGTGTAGAAGAAAATCCTGGTCCTCAATTCCATAGACCCTGTCAAGGAACAAAACCATGGCTGCCTTGTGATCTGGGCAAAACCCCGCAGACATGTCAGGTTCCACCACTGTACCATCTAAAAGGAAGAAATAAGACTTCAGTGACAAGGATCCTCCATCAGCAGACTAGGCAGTCATGCTGCTACTTGACAGAGCTTTTGAGTCTCTGTTAACACCTAGGCATCATCCCCACATTTTTGTTACACAAAGGAAACATATTTGCAGTTAAATAAAAAAGAATGCACACGACAAATTCTACCCAGAGACCTCAAAGTCCTTGCATGTTTTTCTGTTCATGATTTTTATATTAAGAGATTCTTAACAGTTGACATTCTAAATGCTAAGTATCTAAAACATAATAATTAACCCACATAACTTCCTAGTTCTCTGCAGAAGCACATGGAAAGTAAAAATTATAAGAATGCTACATCAGAGATCCTGGAAATCCAGCAGTGGTGAACTTATCTTTAACGTAAGACAAAAAATTAAGAATGTGCTAAAAAATCCTATCTATCTTAAAACTTTCAAAATATCTGAAAATAATTCATTGAAATATTTTAAAATGTTGGTACTTTCATTTTGGAAGATAAACAAGAACTTCTGTATCTATGAGCTGTAGTTTGCTACTGCAATCTCACCTATAGGTCTATCCCTATTTGAAACATAAATAAGTAATAGCAAAATAGACTGATTGATCTTTTTATCTCTTCTACTGTAACCTATTGGAAAATCTTGTGCTGTGAGTGTCTCAACAATCCAGGTTGCATTTATAATGTTTTCTCTCCAGATACACAAAAAAGCAGAGCTAATCCCTTTCCCTTTTATATAGGTGCTCACATAGCTCCCACTATTGCAATGAATTTTACATAGGCAGGAAAATCAAAGAAATGCATTTGTCATGTATGTCACACCTATCTCTTCACCATAGTTGCTAGAGAACAACTCTGGTGTCTTAGTAAGATCTGCTAGAAACAATTTATAGGGTTAGAACAAAAAGAGCTAAGGATTATGTTATTGAGAAACGAGACTGCTATATTTTAAAGTAGTTCTAAAACCAGAAAGCATGCATTTTAAAATTTCTTTTCAAAATTGTAATAGATTTCCATAATTCAATTTAACAGGATTTATATCACTGATTTAGAGGTACACAGAATTGTTGACTACAGCATGCAGAAAGCTTTTTGAAACCTGTGAGATCCACATGATCTTTTATTTCACATGATAAATAATTGAATTTCTATAGTATTTTTAAATGCTGAAAAAAGTATGAGTGTCAATATGTCAATAATTTACAAATTTTAAGAATAGGATGGGAGAAAAAAATGTAAAAAAATCTTACCTTTTGCTATGGTTGGCATGTGGAAAGCAATACTGATTACTCCCACCAAATCTTCAAGTGGAATCAAAGATCGTAGAATTGATCTGATTCTAATGGCTTCCCCTTTACCAGCATGGATTAGCTAATAAAAAGACAAATAAAAATTTTTTATCTTATTTTTATCTTCTTTACAAAAGAATAACTGCTCCCAAAATTGCATTATAATTAACACTGTAAATTTCATGCAATCTGCATTGATTTGCTATAGTAAGGATGGACATATATAAAGTCTAAAAATCTACGTTTGCTTATGAAATAGAACAAAGTTCATTTTTAGAACAGAAATTAGGTAAAGGTGGTGAGCAAAGCCTTAAGATGTAGCAGCGTATGGTGGGAGGCATGGGGAGGAAAACAAAAGCAGATTTTCAGATTGAAAAAATTAGGGTTTTTGTCCTGGGCAAATGGGACACTTTCAAGTATCTCAATTGTTTTGTTTTTTAAAAAGTGCAGCAAGACAGTGAGAAAACAAGACAATTTTTTTCAAAACAAAAAATGTATTCATACACTGACCTTATTAACTACATATATCTCTCCTCTCTCAAGTTATCAAGCCCTGCACAAATTTGATACTGATCTATACTAATGTACATTAATCAGGGCACATTTCAGGGCAAAATGAGAAACTATGTATGACTAAATTTCTGAGGAATAATAATGTGTATTGAATCATAAACAACAAATATTTTTGGATAGTTTCAATCTCTTAGAAAATAAAAGATAATGTTTTTATAGTGTTTCTAATTTTGCATCTAATGCCTGAAAAAGTGACATCTTTCCTTGGAGAAGGTTTGTTAGTGTGAATACATTTTGAGATACTGATGTATATGTCCAAGTATAATGCTTATACCTATATTTTAAAAGAATGCCCTATAATATTTACTTTTTTACATGCAACTCAAGTCTGTTTAAAATAAGGATATGCAGAATAAAACCTTAGTTTAAAAAAAATATCACTCTACACCATCCCAGCAAATAGGGACATTTGAAGAATTCTGTTGACACAACAGACAGTCAAACAAAAAAAAAAAAAAAAATCAAGGGAATAATTCCTTTAAAAAGAACAGCTTCCGAGCATCTTTTTTTTCCCCTTGCCAATCAGTAGAACAAGACATTATGTCCACTAAGATACTATGTAGCCATATCACTGCTCTAGCACTGGTAACATGATGCTGAGAAAAAATGAATGGCAAACCAGTGATCAGTAAAACAACTGTGCCTTTACGTTTCAGTGTATGAAGATGTAAAACTTACATGCATTTCAGGGGCACAACGTCCTAAGAGATCAATCAAGGCAGCATAAAAGGTCATGATTGCATTTCCCATGTGAACAGTGTCATCTTCTTGTTCTTCTAATTCACTGTAATTAGTTAGATGTTACAACAAATAAAAGATAAAAAAAAAATTGTTAACCACAGTAGTAAATAAAGAAAATCTGTTAATAAATGGACTTACAGCAGACTAAGCCATAATAAATTTTGTCCCTAAAAGATTGTAGCAACATCTCCATTTTAACCAGTGGTGCCATTTATCTGTCTCATTTTGCATCAGTGGAGTGACTCTTAATGGAATGAAAAAGAACAAGAAGAATTCTAGAGATGCCTTAATACTTAGAGAGTTACTTAAATTAATAGTGCAGAGGAAGCACTGTTCAGCAAAAGATAAATCTCTCTCCAACACAGAATCCAAGGAATAAAGAGCTGATAATGAAAGTGTTGAAACAAAAAAAAAAGTAATTTCACATCTAAGATTACAAAACAAATAAACGAATATTATGGCAATGTAAGCAATTCTGCTGCACCTACAGGGTTTTACTAGATCCATTACTCGGGGAAGGTCCATCTCGTGTTCTGTCCTCTGATATTTGTATTGCCTCCTCCATGGCAGCAAGCAGCCCATTGCCTCCTTCTCCTCTTAGAGCAGGACCAAAACATTCAGGCCGGCGAATAAGCAGTCTGACCACAACATTAGCATTCTCCTCCACACTCTCTCCTACCACACAGAACAAATATCAAGATACGAGATTATATCAAATAGAGTTCAGAAATATAATCATAAAAAGGTACACAAAAGACCAGAATGCATAGATACTTTTTACTACAAAACAGTTTAAATATCACAACAGAGTTACATAAACACACATACTCCTCTATTACTGCAATGAAATTTAAAAAAACATATAAAATAAAACACATTTTAATTCAAAATTAATTAGAGCCAAGGAATTAACTATCTAGTAAAGGATATTTAAAGCACCACTGAAACTACTTAATTTTAGTAAAGATTCAATCAAGTGCAAGGGTTAATGAGGGGACCAATATAATTACTTGGACACTAAACCTGGACTATCTAAATCTTCATAAATAGATAGGGTTTTGGTTCTGTATCTACCATGAATTTACCACGAAAAGATTTAGGACTCTGCTCCACTTCCAAAGGAGACATGAGCATTTCAAAAATCAAAGCTGGATCAAAAAAATGGGACACAGGTTCACATTAGATGAATACCTAGATGCCCATTTCACAAGTCAAGTTAATGTGTGTCTTGAATAATTCTAGTCTTTCTGCAGGTTCTTTTAATTCACAGTAACTTACCAAGTTGGCTTGTATTACTATTTAAAATTACAATCTTATTTGGATATTAGAGGAAGTTTTCAAATGTTTAGGCTTCTACTCTACCATTGCAAAAAACAGCAAAACGAAGAAAATCCAAATATCGTTCTCCTTCAACTGGATTCCATCCAATGTCTGGGTAGCCTTTACAAATCAACAAAGGACAACTCTGCAACCCACATCCAGCCAAGTAGCGTACCACCTAAAAGCAAAGATGAAAAAGATATTGTGAAAAAATGAGAAGTCCAGCTTCAAAGGGAAGAATCCTCATACATTGTCAGGATATGGTATCTGCAATCTCTTATCCCTGACCAAACTGTATCATGCTTTGGGCAAATCAGAAGAGCACTCTCTTTCTCAGTTCACTTTTCCAGTCTTTTCCTACTCCCGCCATGAACAGCAAGACCTACTTATCTCAATTCCATCATTTCTCTCTCTAGAATTATGTTTTGCTATCTGTTAACTCATTTCTCTTGCAACTCTGAGCATTACAAATAGCCAATTTTGCAATATTCCCCAACCATACATTATCCATAATTGAAAACACATCTTTTCTTCTATAAAGAACAAAAGGTCTGCTCTCTTATTTTGACCATTCATGTTCACTTGCCTTTTTGTTCTTCCCTTCTTTTTTAAATACACAACAGTAACACTCCCTGCAGTTCAGGACTATAGGCTCAGTAGTAGTTTTCAGTTGGCCCTTTCGTTTCTGAACTGCAAGAATTGTAAGCATAGCCTTTAGGCAGTTTGGATAACTTCTTCTTGCTGAGTGCTTATAAGAATGGTAAGACTGAGACTGTCCTTATAAACACACATCACTCTTCTTCCCTTTCCCAGGAACATCTATGCTTTTATTACTCCTGACAGATGTTTTCCTATGAAGATTATATCATCTCCAGAAGATCTGAGGTCTTCAAAAACAAATTGGACATTGCAATTCCTCTGTCTTTTCTTAAGAAAGAGTTTTTAATATCTACCTTGAATCTGTCTTTCCATTATTTAACCTGCTTTTTTTATCCACTACAGAGTAACTATTATTCTATTCCTCCTTGCAGCAGCAATTTACACATACTACACAAATGTCACAGGTTCTCTTGAGTGTTTTATTCTTTAGTGTAATTAATTCAAATTTCTTCAACTTTTCTGAAACAGGTTAAATATTAGTGGAAAATATGACAGATATAGACAGATATCTTCATGAAAATTTGCCATATACTGTAACAAGTTGTCACAAAGCTCCTAGTAATCCTTATTGTCTTATGTCACCACTCCATTCAAAGAACATTAAAAAGAACCATTCAAAAGAACAACAAAGACTTTAGCAACGAAGTTTTGTTGGATATGGACTCCACTACTGCAAAATAAAGAGCTGCCCTTGAAGCAATTCCTTTTGGTTACAACTATGTGTGTAATCACCGCAAACTCAATTAAACTCAGACCACCAGCAGAAAGAAAAACCAACCAGATTCTCAGTCTTCCCCTGAAAAGTACCAGAAACTCCCATATAATCTTGGATTTTGCTTTCTCCAAGAAATGAGTATCTTCTCCTCTCCACAGGGGAAATAAAATGCTTTATGAAGAAGCTACCAACCTTCTCCAGATCAGGCTCCCTTAAAGCCAGAGCAAGTTCATTGTTATCCATAACAGACGCTGCGGCAACATCTAAAGGAGTTGACCCTCGCATAGAAGGGGAGGCTGTTAAAATAACATTTAGCTTTAACACCAGTTTAATAAATGCCAACAAATTCATAGGAAGTGCATTAACTTTCTTTTAATGAGATGCAACATTTTGTCATTAGTTAGCACATGATTATAAATGTATAATTAATACATCTCAGTTTATAATAAATCATCATGAACTTGCATGAAATTTAACGCTGATATGAAATGAAAATACAGTATAAATGTTCAAGCCAAAAGCGGCTTGTCATTCCATTTCTCACCATATATATTTTTTTAAAGATCTCATATTCATTTTCCTAACAGACACAACTCTGTTTTGAGGAAAATGCAGTTTTACATCTAACACATGGACACACCACCAAATCCATCGAAATAAAAAAATATATTTATGCTTTAAAATATAAGATTATAAGTTATATATTTCTTTTTAAAATGGCTGTAAATATAGCAATAGGAAAATCTAAGGTTTTCATGTTGACACTCAAAAGGCATTTGATTTGGGCTCTTCCTCTTCAAAAAGATTTTGAGTCTACACTTCTTTTCTCTGCCTTTACATTAATACATTTGTGACCATTAAAAAAATTACCATGATTCCTGAACACTTATGTATTGTCAATTTCAAGTACTAAATTAAATAAGGATAAACGTATTTTCTCTACAACACTTCAGACAAGAAAAGGAAAGCATACATATTTAAGAAAGTTTCAAGGTTCATTTCTGGTCATGTATTCATGCCTCTAATTTGGCAAATGAGTTCTGTGTTTCTCCCACTGCCACAGCTGTATAGTGACCAGTACACAGAAGAAAGTGTAGGGGTACAAGCTTGAGCGTGAGAGGTAAACCTTAATGAAATGCTGCCAAAATTTATTAATTATTCTCTTCGTTAAAACAGGAATATATTCTATTCCTCAAAATTAGCACCAGTAACAACTAAGTCTCTCTAAATGTTCAGGCATATGCAACAAAGTGTACTAAATTAGCTCAACTTAATGCTACTGTCAGGGGAGTTGTTTAGAGTTAGCAATACAGTCAAATGAAGATATTTTGCACTGGAATTAGGACAAACTTCAATGCATAGTGAGTAAGCAGAGAGACACAGAAAAATACAGGGTGTTTCATATATAAACCAGCAGGAAGTTTTAGATTTTATTTTAATACTTACCAAGGCCAACACTGCTGTTTTCCAATAAATAGCTAAGATGATCAAACATAGCTTTTTGATTCTGCCTGCTGATGCGGCAAAAATAACATAGAAAACGACAGCAGTTTGCCACCATCTTTGGGAAAGTGATTTCCTAAGAAGCAAATAAAAACAGACTGAATTTCAAACTCTAATACAGACATACAACAGGAAAAGGATCATTTACATAAAGCCTTTTAAAATACTAATATGTAGGTGTTGTACTCATTGCCCCCCGGGGAAATTAACTGCTTATGTTTCCCACTGGAATCAGCAGGACTTTCTCAGGTAGTTAGTAACACCTTAAGCTTCAAAGTTCAAGGTGTAAGCTTTAAAAACTAAAGCTGGGATCACCCACTAATTCTAGATTCAAACATGAAAGAAGGTGTATACTCAGTTTCATACAGTAATAATGAAGGGGTTTTTTTAATTAGTTAATAAAAAGATCTCCCCTTTAAAAATATAATAAGCATAGAAAGTGGTACAGTTTTTCTTTAAAGCATCTGAAATTACAATGTTAATAATACCTCTTTTGGAATAGAAGGACAGATTATTCTAAAAAACTTAGTCAACTATTATGTTAATGGAAATTAGTAAGAGATAATGATCCCAGTACCTCCAGTGACAGCTCAGTGCCTTATAGGAAAAGCTTTAAACAGCTCTATCCTAAACTCTGCCTTCTAGCAGTGAATTGCTTTACCTTGGATTCCCCTCCACCAAGCACATTCACCATCACTTCCATGACAGTTTCATGCATGCCTAAAGCTCTCATGAGATTTGGATGTTGGTAAAATACTTTATTATTCATGATGTCTCTATGGAAAACAAAATAAAAAAATGTTATGGACCAGTAGTTTACCTATTATGCTATTTGCAAAGCTGATTTACTGTGCAATTCTTCATCACCTCCTAAAGTAAAAAATTGCCTCAGGGAGTTTTCCCATTGAGTTTCAATCTCTCCTGTCTATTTTTCCATGCATATTGTGGAAGAACAAGACCTTTGCTTTCCCGTATTATAGTTAATGCACCCCTTGATTACACTGGAGTAGAAAACTCTTCTATTTTCATTAGAAATTCCATTCAGTTCTAAAAGTATGGTCTGACAAGAGTAAATCATAAAAACTGCTATATTATTTTAAAGTTTAAATTCAATTATGTAATTTTTTTGGACACAAAATCCTTTTTAGATTATTAAAATGTGGAGACATTTGCTATCTGCCATCGAAAGCAATAAAAAAATCCTAGGGGAAAGAGGTATCCAGCTATCTTCTAAGTGTCAAAATCAGAAACTATACAAATATTATTCATGAGTTACTATTCAGCAGAACTCTTCCACATATTTCATCAGAACAGATTTTCATATTTAAAATCAGACTTTAAGATCCTAATGTCAATATTTTATTTGACACAGTATATCCAATACAAATGTCTAGTTTAAAGAGCAATTAAATTTCTAAACACTATAATTAGTCTTGAAATCAAATACAACCATAAATAACTGTGAAAGCAATTAGGTCATGGGAGAAAAGGATTAGCAGGTCACTAGAGAAAATACTGTTGGCAAATGTTCAAATTTCACTGTATGTTTTAAACAGTTTTGTTTTTTTTTTCTCCTTTCTCACCTAAAACTCCATCACTCAGGCAAGAAAAATTCAGCCTTTTAAAAATGAAGAAAATTATTTCACACTGAGTTTTTGACTCCCAGTTACGTTTTTCCCAAAACCTAAAACTGAACTTCATATCAGTGCTGACACCTCCAAAAGCTGCCACATCTCCTTTCTGCACTAATGCTTCAGGCTTGGAAAAAGACCACAGTAGTATCAATCTTCCAAGACATTCTAAACTCCTAGTTATCTGCAGCAGCTTTCTTTTACAGAAAGCAGTACAGAAAGTCAAAATGTCACCTCAAGGACTGGCCAGCAACATTGCCCTACTTTGCAAATGACATCCACTTTCAGTGTTCTGTTTATCTGTGAACTGTATTATAAAATGTCACACTTAGGGGAAAAAATCTTAACAGCATTTCTGAGGAAACTGCGTTTTAAAGCAGCAATAACTAACATTTCCATTTCTCAGCTAAAAGAAAATAATACCATGCACAGCAAAAAAAAGAGCATTTCTGAATAGGGGTTGGAGCTCAGGTTAGCCAGACTATATAAGGTACAAATAACACAGCTAAACAATGCTATATAGAGACTACCAAGAAAAGTGATAGGAAGAGGTAGTGAGAACACTGGCTTAACTTACACCACACTTTTATTAATCAGCATAAAAACCGTTAAGATTAGATTCAGAAAATCTTAGTTCTTAATTCACAGCAGAAAATGTTGAGGAAAAAATAGATAAGAACAGAGAACATTATATGAAAACCAAATCTAGTAATCACTCACTCATTTTAGACTTCATAAACTGGAGTGAAACGAAACATTTTCAATTTGTATAAAAGGGTAAATTTAGAAATGCCAGTACTTGACAGATGCCAGCCCCTGCCTTTTGCCAAAGCCTTACCATGAGTACCAAGGCTTCAACAACCATGAAAACATCGATGAGACCTGCCGATAACCTAAGAAGTAGGCATTGTTTATAATGACAATATAAAATTATGTATAGACATTTGGATATTTGAGGTTTTCAATAAGCTAAAAAAAAATTTAAAAATTAAGTATTTTGCATGACAAAAGCTTTGCTTCTGCTTGCATCTCTGGAACTCTTTATATAATGCTCTTTGGTTCTCATTGCTCTTGCTGACGAGATTTTCAATAGATCACAGCTGATGCTTACTATCAAAAGACATCTCTTTGAAAAACGTGAGGAATAAAACAACCAACCTCTTTCCTATTAGAGACTATCATGTTTGCTTTATTCTTTCCTCCAACTGACCTCTTTATCAGCCTATACTTCACTATTGTTAATCATATAATTAGGAAGAATAACAGTGTGTGAACTACTTCCTAGCTCGAACACACCATCTACATTCAGTACAGTAAAAAGGATGGCATATGAACAGACATGGGTAGGCATAACTCCATTAGCTGATTGCTGTGTCAAGAGCCAACAGTCAGTGCGTTCATAAAAAAATGGATAGCATTCTTGACAGGATTCTTCACAGCCATATTATTTAAAATGGGGTAATAAGATAGGTTCTGATATCATAAAATATTACATACATCTTTTCAACCTTTTTCAGAAGTCTTACAGATGTCAACTGTTCCTCCCCCCATATGATACATATAATGCTGCAAAGGCTGTATCTTACTACTGAGGATACTATATAACTGAGAGCAGTGCCTGCATTCACACCCATATTCAGATTCAAACTTCATGCACAACCTTGGCCATAACCATACAGCAAATAACAAAAGGAAAAGATCTGTAAATAAGGAGAAGTTACACGCCAGTCATTTACCCTAATCCGCGAATCATAAGCTTCTCCTCTTCCTTCCCCATCCTGACACTAAGCAAGGAACGGATTTGGCCAAGGGATGCCAGAAGATTGATGGTGTCTTCCACAGACACACTATTTATGGTGTAGGTCTTTGGCAGGGCTCGAACCAGGCCACCAATACCATCGTACTGGCGATGCAGCAACACAAACATGGCCCTCACTAACTCCGGGTCCTCTATCACTGACTCCTGGGCCCAGCGCACCATTGTGTCCGAAATCAACTGCTGGAGAGTAGCTGTGAAGAAAACAAATAAATCACAGAATTACCATTAATTGCTAGTCTCTCAGAACCCACTATGCAGCATGAATTGGAATGAATTCAATTCCTAAGAACCATCTTTTCCTTGGTATTTCTTTAGCAGTCTATCAAAGAAAAATAAAACCACACAAGAGAAGCAGAAATATCTCAAAACCAAAAGCCTATACTTAAAATTAAACACAAAAAATTATGAAAACATAGAGGATGCTCACCAAGTCACCAGATTTATTTCTGTATGTTGTTTTCAATATTTTTCTATGAATATAGGTCTCAGGGCTTTTTTTAGCCTATTATGAAGTGAGGCTGAAAAATTATACCAATAGCATATGCAAATGATATATATTACTTATTTACATGTCTAAGCTCTGTATGCACTCAAATTTTTATGATGTACACAACAAAATAATTTAACTTACTCCTTTGCCAAAGACAAAGGCCCTTCAAAAGAAATAAAGACACTAATATTAAATAAATGGCAAATGATCATTTCCGTATTCCCAGTTCAATCTCTAATGAAGCAAGAAACCTGTATCTGGTAGTGCCACAGATAATCTTTATTAGTTGGGATATACGTATGTTTGGGAAAGATATGTTGATATAGACAAGTTATGTAATTGCAGTTAAGGTAATTCGAATTAACCCAAACTAACAAACAAAAAGAAAAGTACTTACTGAAATATACTGAAGAAATAGGAGTTTACAGAAAACAACATTTAACAAAGAAGAGAATTTGTGCTAATGCAGGGAAAGGAGAAAAAAGAGTAGTTCTAAAGTATTTCATTATTACTGTCCAGGCACTCTACTATGGGTGTTTCCATTGACATGGAGTACATCATTTTTTAAGAATAAAAACACTTTCAAAATAAGGAAAAAGATGAAATGTGTCTGGGCTGATATTTCACAAGGACTGAAATAATTAATAACAAGAAGGACACAATGCTAAGCTTTTTGGATGGGTTGGTTTGTTCTGTTTTGTTTTGTTTTTTTAAAATGAAGAATCCCAGAAAGCAATCACTTTGTTCCTGTTTGGATAACTGCAATACTGCATTTCACCTACCTGTGGGTCTCTTTGTTTAATATAATAGTCTTTCTACTAACATGAGAAAGAGAGAATAAGGTTTTATTGAACTTTTATGCTTACTACAAGTGAAAAAAGGAAGAGATAAGATTCATCACCAGATTCTGCATGGGCCTAGCCTAATTATCACATAAAAAACAAGGACATTTGAAAGTGCCACATACCACAAAAAAGAGGAAAAAAGATAAAATAAAAGCAACACTAACAAAGAAAAAGACAAATTTAAATTTTCAGTTGGGACCAACTGCTGAACTAGGATGCCACTGGCAGTGATTCTTATCAAGATGAAAAGGCAGAAAGTATCAGAAAAAAATGATAAAACAGTGGTTACTGTCAGCAAATCTTGAATTTTAGGTTGGGTGGGGAGGCTTCTGCTAACTATAGTCTAATTGCAGACTATTTCATATGGTAATCTTCATGTAAATACTGATTTGAAGTTGCTGCAGCTGAAGAAGTTGTAATAAAGCAGAACCTTGCTACAATTATTAAGTCTGCATTAATTCTATTAAAAGAAAGATACATTCTAAAAAATTTGTGAGTCCACAAAGGATGTGGAGCAAAAGTGCCACTAAAAGAAATTTTCCTCCACATCCCACCGGGAGATAAATCTGCCTAATAAATCCATTTTTTCTTCTTTTGAGTTAAGCTACAAACTTTAGGGTGCACAGATATGTCACTAAAAATACACCTTGTTTTGGCTGAAAATGTGTGAAGAACTTCCTGGTCTGCTTCTTTTCCCATTTGTAACTAAGTTGCAACAAACTGATTTAATTTTGCTTACAGGATGTCTTATCATCATCATCAACTGTCTTCTCAGCTTGTTTCTTCTTCAGATATGTAACTTTTTCCATAAGGTATAGGAGGCGACCCCTAATGGTTGAATCACTGTTGCCATCCAAGGTTCCATCTTCATCTAGTTCAATTCCTGAAATTAAAATAAATGCACAAAGTAGCAAAATAATAAAATTAAGCAAGCTACAGACATGTTATGTTTACAAGCATAATTAAACTGAACTGTTGTTCTGCTCTGAGAGTTTTATATGGGACATGCTTAAGCAGCATTTGGAGCAGGTACAGAACAGGCATATGAAAGTGCAGATAAGGATCAGGTAACCTACAAAATTTAGCGAATAAATTGTGGGATTTTATACATAAAACATACAATAAATATATTTCTCCCAGTATGCATTTTTCCACACTAACACTGTGTTTTGGATATATATCGTTCAGAAGTGCAGATATAGTCCCAAGAGATACAGTATGGCTGAAGTGATAGCAGTAAAGAGTTTTAGGTAAAACATATAAAAGAACTGAAAGTACGAGTGTTACAAGAAGTATACTTTCCAGTGATCAGTCAGAAGTAGCCACTCTCACAATACAGCGCTCTTTCATGACATTACTATAACAAGCTATAAAAATGTAGAAACTATTAATGTGAAGATTCACAGAATCACAGAACAGCTGTGTTTAGAATGAGCCTGTAGAGTCCAGCCTCCTAGCTCAAAACAAGTTCAACAAGAGCAAGTTGCCCAGGCCTATCCAGTGAGGTTATGGATATTTTGTAAGGTGAAGAAACTCCACAACCTATTCTTGAGTTCCATCACTCTACAGTAAAAAACAAGTAGAATTTCCTGATTGTTTATTTATGTCACTAGACATCTTTGTGGAAAGTCTCTCTTATCTCTCTAACTCCCCCTGCCCAACAGGTATTTATATACCTTGATACCATCCCCCTTTGAACTTCGTCTTAAACCCCAGTTCTCTCATTCTCTCCTTGTATGAAAGATGGCCCAAGAATTTAATGATCTTTGAAGACTCCTCCCCGGCCTCACTCCAATATGGCCATGTCTCCCTTTTACTGAAGACCCCAGCTTTTGTTACTTTCTAACTTCATCCCTAGCCTGTCCTTGCTGCTGGGGTTATTCCTTCCCAGATGCAGGACTTTCCCAGCACTGAACTTCACGGGATTCTTATCAGCTCATTTCTCTTATTTTTAACCTTATTGATTCATGCATACATTGCAGAGGAAATCAAAATCTTGACCTGTACCTATTACTCACACTAAGTCCAAGTAAAAATGTTATTCAACCATTTTCCGGATTTTTTAGTTTCCAAAATAAATTCTGAAGTTAAGGGTTTTGTAGAGTTCTTTTGCAGTCTTGAATTTTATAGAATGTTTCTTCATGATGTAACATCATTCTTCTCAATTTATTGCATCTGGTTCTAGTTGTCTGATTTTTTTGCAGTAGATACAATTCCATTTCTATTAAAAGTCATTTTGTTATACTTTGTTGTAACAGGGCATTTGACACTACACTAAGCAATGATCATCAGAAACTTCATATTACACACTGAATCATATTACAAAATTATTTGGATGGCAGTATCCTCAACCAAAATAACAGTAAAGACACTGAAATGTCTTATCAACTGGAACACAGAGATGGTCTGAAATTACCCAAATGAAATGTCTATTTTCCCACAGTTACACTACTCCCTGAGCTCCAGTTGTACTTTTTTGATTTGCAAACTTCCAAAACATTGTCTCTCAACCATTCCACAAAATGTGAATCCCCAAGTGGTGGCAGATTAAGCAAGCAAACATTGGACTTTGGATGTGTAACTGTTTTACTTATTTTGCAACATACAGAGTAATTAGTTCTGTTCTCTGATAATGCACCCTCTGACCCAAAAAAAATAATTTTCTATTTGTAGATAATGCAAATTCCTATTTTCCTCCACAAGAAAAGTTATGTTAAGTAATTTGAGAGGAGAATGATGGAAAACAACTAAAGAAAAGATAAAGCTTGTTTTCCTTTCAAATGTTTATCTAAGTTATGTATTTCACCTACATTTCCTGTTACCAAACAGAAAAAAATACTGAAAAGCTGGAAAGCATCTAACATGACCCACTGATGTCTGGACTGCTTCCCCTATAAGGAGAGAATGAAGGAACTGAGTTTGTCAGCCTGCAAAACAGATGCTTATGAAGCAAAACACACAGCATTCCCTTCTAGTTTAATCAGATAAGGGTAAGGATATTTCCTTGGTTTTGGCTACAAGCTAATTATAATTATTTTTTAATATTTATAATTTTTACAGTGTAATTTATAGACTATTCAGTTGATGTTTCTTACATAAAATTACTTATAAAAGCTGCTTCTAAAGCTAAGATAATTTAAAAAGCAAAAATATTCAGCAACAAGACTTACCACAGTGTGTCATTAAGTCTTCATGGAAATCCAAGAGTTGATCCCGAATTTCTTCAGGGCAAGGACAATCATTTTTATCATCTTTAAAGTTCAGCAGCATGTTAATCTTAGAGAATACAAAGACAAAATACACTGATCTCCAAAACGAAAAGCTTTCAAATCAAACACAACTCTGCAACATAAAAAGCAAATAAAGTGCAACAAGAAAGAAATTTTCCTTTGTAATTTGTACCTGTTCTTGAGGAGGGGATCGAAATTCTTTTGTTTTTCTAGCCGTCAGGGCAGCAGACATGTTCAAGGCCTGCATCACTTCATTGTACCGGAAGCGTTGATTCTCTTGGAGCTTGGCCACAAAATCATCAGAAAATGCCACAATGGCTTCTATTCGATGTCGTACTTGGCAGTCACACAGGTACTGGAGTAGATGACACATCTGAAAAAACAGTATTGTAAGAGATACGAGTTGGCAAGCTAAGAAACATCTCCTGCATATTATGCAAGCAAGGATGGATTTCCTACAGCAACACTTACTATCAAATGAAATGTCTGGATCATTTAATGCTGTTACTTACTACACATAAAGCAATCTTACACCAGGAATATATGGCATTTGCAAGAGATTAATGTGCCTCAGACATCACTAAAGTTATAAGAGAATTAATTTACCCCTTTCTTCTGGGGAATTTCTTTTTCTGTTTGGATCCATAAAAATGAAGAATTAACTATTGAGGGCATCAAGCAAGCAATTCTTTTAATGAAACCATAGCTGCTTGATCTATGGTGAGCAAGTTTATATCATCAGAAAGATACTAAATCTTGTTGTTTTCTCTAAGGAAATTACCTCTCTATTTAACTAAAAAATAATTTCAACATGCTTTATTCCTTGAAAGATAAATTACCACATGAAGAAAACAGGAACAACCACTATCAAAACAGTATTTTTACCTGTAATTTAACAGGTTCTGGAAGTTTCATCTGAAGGAGTCCTTCCTTTGGCATTTGTTCCCCTCTGGTTTCTTCCTCTCCTTCTTCTGACTTGAACTCATCTGAACTGAACTCTTTCTCTGAGAAATCGACTTCATCCTCCTGGCTCATTGCTTCTTTGAAAACTCGGGGTTCAATCAACTGCAAGATGTGTTTCAGATCCTCATTGTGGAAGATTCCCATAATTAGGAGGGTATAAAAGAGCTTGATGAGAGGGACAAACAGAAATTCTGTAGAACCTCCAACTGGATCTCTGACATGGAGGCTTCCCTCCTGGACAGCTTCAGTCAGCATCTCTATGGTTTTGGCCTTCAAAATTTCCAGAGGGAATTCAGGACTGAACTGAAAGCATTCACTGCTAATGCTTACAAAACTCGGAGATGAAAACTGCATTCTTGGCCTTAAGGAAGTGCTAAGTCCTATACCAGGAAGGCCGTGTTTTTTGTTTTCATCGGGAAACAAAGTAATACTCTTGGTCTCATCTGTCATTGGAACTATAAATTCATTATTCATCATCAGCCTGGCAGTTGCATAGGTATTAAGATGGATGTCAATGAGTAAGTCATAATATCCTGCACGTAATAATCCTGGCATGTATTTATTCTCAATAGCATAGAGGAGCTGAGATTCATCCACATGGCTACACAGAGCGTGGGCCACTCGATTGTTGCCTAAAGCACAAACAGCTGAATACAATCGGAGGGTGTGGTAGTGAAATTTCAGCAATTCTTCTTGTTCTGTCAGCTCTAAAATATCAATTGTTCTGCAGAGAAGAAGAAACAGCATAGTAAATCACATATGCAAAAATATCTTTTTAAGGGATTCAACCTTCTCCCTAAGGGTAACATCAGCACAATATCAGTTCCAGGGATGGATTTTTTCCACATTTCAGCTTTCATGTGAGAAACACTGTCGATGTAGTAATCAAGACTAATAACAAAGTTTAATCTCAAATTAATTCAAGTCATTCCTAAAATCATTACTTAAACTACTTTCAGTGGGAAAAAAAAAATCCAAATTATTTACTTAACACTGAATTTTTTTTTTCATACCACCACAAATACGAATTCACGTAACTGAAAACTAGGGTTTTAAAACCAGTTGGAGGTTAGACATTTTTATCATTTACTGGTTTTAAATCTGGGGGTGGAAAGTGGCAACAGACTAACTAGCACATTTGAAGGGAGTTCAGTGTTGGGGTTCTTGGTGATTGGTTTTCAGTTTAGGCACTGGCAAAATGCTCAGACATTTGGGCAACAAGGAAATCAGAGTTAAATGTCTTTAATTGATTTAATTAAATTTAGGAAAATTAAAGCAATGGAATAATTAAATTAGTCACAAATTTTTTAAAATCTCTACAAAACCAGATTTTACAGATTATCTTTAATAATGTATAAACAGAGCTTCTTTCATACTCTGCAAATCTGCATATACTATTAACATGTTTGGAGAGAAATTGGGAGAGCTTGGAAACAGAGTAAAAGAAGGGAAATTTTAAAACACTGGTAATGTGAATAATTTTTAACATTAGTTAAATCAAAACACACTATCTATATTTACATGTGTTATAGAGAGGACTTTGGGCCTTTCTTACATAGATGTAATTACATTACTAGGTTCATGATCCTAACATAACTCTGATAGAGTACAAAACAAACATCAACCTATTTTCCTCAGGAATATGAAGGGCCATGAACTGCAAAGGATTCAGGCACTGTATCATCCAGCCTTGACGTTCACTGATCCGAGACACATCCACCTTCAGGAAGTGGTTTGGCACTCTGCTCCAAAGCACATGAGTCAGAAACTGGACATGGAGACGTGGAGGACATTGAGAGACTGGGTTTTTGTGTTCACTTTTGAATAATCCAGCAGATAATGGCATTACATTCTGGAAAATTCCAATGGAAGAGACAATTAGTTTCTTCATCTTTACCAAACAATGCATTTCTTTTCCAGAAATATATCCAATATATAGTAAAGTACAGTAGAACAGGAAATCCACATTTTCATCATTTTTAAAAACAAGCTAGGAACTGTTGGAAGATTAGCAGCAAGACAGCATTTTCCATATTTGGTTTTTAAGAGCAGCCAAATTTGAAATGGAAACTTGACTGCCACATGTGGTTACTTCCTTGGACACCAAATTTGTTTTACCGCTTCTGATTTCTTAGACATCCAAGTATACAAAAGAAAGGTAGCAAAATTTAGCTCAGTTTTCTTGTGTTCTGAATGTACTTAAAAATTATTTTAAAACTCTTATCAAATTCTTCAGATAGACCAGTCATCCATGCTCTGTTTGTAAAATTGAGAGATCTGCTTTACCAACCAAAGTAATTTTGTTTCACCACAAAATACAAGATTCAGAAAACTCTGATCAGTTTCAACCTTTCTTATTCAATGTACTGTATTTTAAATTCATTAAGTATTTAAAACTGAGATAAGAATAAAAACAGCAATAGTGCAAACACCTGGAATCATAAAAATGTCTCAAATACCAAGAAAACATTGTAGGAAATAAATGGCAAAAATAAAGTAAACTTCTTTATATGATTTGTTATTCCTAAACCAGCACAAAACGAAGTATTATTTACCTTTATTCTTCCCAATTCAAACTGGAAAACATTCGGGCTTGTAGCTTGAGCAAATACAGCAGGAAACAACTTTGTACTTGGTTCAACCTAGATCAAAGGGAAAAATTATTGCCATAACAGTGATGACTACTTTTTCTTACAATCTTGTACTAAAGTCTCTAATGATGCAGGCTATGGATTCAGTTTTCCCCCTTCCCACTATAAGATATCATCAAAAAATACTCACCTGATAGTAGGTGCCTAGCTCCTTGCCATTAGCTGTGAAGGTCAGCAGGCCACTGGCAGCATCAACCAAGCAACCAATCTCCAGACCATTATTATTGCGTCCTTGTCCAGGGCTCAGGCTCTCTCCTGCGCACACCATATAGCAGTTGCTGCGTTTTATACTGAATGTCAAAAGATAAATTTATTTATGAATGGTGTGTAAAATTTTTGCAACGAGCTAAGAACAACCTTGTGTGGCTGCAAACATACAGAGCCTTGCGGCTGAAAACAATGGCTCACATCCTAACCACTGCCAAAATTCAATGAAGCATGGACATCATAACAGAAAAAAATAAAAACTGAAGATGACAATGTATGAAAAAGTTGAAATCATTTGTAAAATACCAAAGACAAAACTGACTTTGCAAGTCATGGTTTTAAATCATTTAATGTTAAGCATAACAAAAGCTTCTGGTAGGCATAATAAACTGATTATCATCACTATCACTGAAATGCTAAGATGAGCTCATGTGCTAATTTTGGCCTCACAAGTCAATATTTACAGGGTCTTAATTTCAAACTACATAGAAAGCTGCACTATCTTACTTTTCAGTGCCTATTGATTTGACTAGATCATTAGTCCACTGCTTCTTCACAAGCAAGAACAGTTAACAAACACTTTTTCCTACTACTGCTGTTTTAATTGTTTTGTCTACATCAGTCCAATTACATTAAATGGAGTGGATTTATACCTTATAAATTGCAAGTTTCTTTTATGGATATAAAATATAGGTATTTTTAAGCAAATTGTAACCAACCTCTCATGAACCTTCCCTTTTTCATCTCCCAGTGTAACTGTGACAGTACGCACTCTGTCCAAGTCAAAACTCGTGTCATACTGGTGAAAGTCTGATGTAATCCAGCCCACCCAGACATTAGCAGGTTCTTGACCAGGAAATATTCTCACAGAGTAATAGTACTGTTAATAAAAAAATAAAATAATCAAATGTCAGTGTTTGTCCCCCAATGGATCAGTTTGATTCAGAATTAATTTGCTGCCCTAAATCTGAAAACATGTCATCTCTTCAAAAGTAGCATAGGCTTTTCAAGTGCAATTCACAAGCAAAGGAACAAAGACTATAAATACAAACCAAAATACAGCCAACAAAATATGCATTTTTAAACAAAAAAATGGACAAGATTAAATATGCAGCTTATATGCTTATATTGAAGATTTCTGCATCATAGCATTGTAAGATCTATTTCTACAGAAACTACAATTTTTATACTGCAGGTGACCCCGTTTCTAGTATCTAATATCTTTTAGAAAGAGAAGAACACATCTAGAAGAGGAATATTTGTTTTCCTTCGAACATTGAGTGCTTATGGAGATGATCTTGTCAGAGAAAAATCTACAAAACATACACAAAACTTTCACTAGGAATTCCATTAAATAAATGTTCTAAATGTTTTGAAGAATTAGTGGGGGTATTTTCAAAGGGTCCTGAACACTGACCTACTAGTTTAATATACCTTTTCCAATTTATTCCATTATTCTGACACCGTTTAATCTTCCTCTTTTATGTCTGGTGTTATCAACAGTAGTCGCAAAAATGGATTAAACTAGTTTATAGGTTTTCATTTGGAGATGGTTTTAGTCTGACAATCAAAGCAAAATAAAAGGAACAAAACAGTCTCAACTTAAGTAGAGGTTCAGAACTACCACAGACATTTAAATTGAAAATTAGACTGTTTCTGAAACTCTTACAATGAAAAAACATGTAATTATTTTAAAACCCAAACCAAACAACTAAAAACCCCCAAACAGCTAAAACATCATCCTATATCACAATACCGTGGAAGTTTGCATCAAATAATCATAGTCATCCCTATCATCTGCTAGCACATCCTCCGTAAGCCGTGCAGAGTGACTCGTGCTATAATCTGGCTTTGTCCTCCTGAGCATAAATCTGCAATAAAAAAAGTAAAATTAAAATCTCTACTAAAAGCTCAATCACAAAGGCTGATTATTCAGAAAAGAGAAAGAGACAAGCACATTTTTAAAAAACCCTTACATTAACTCATACCTAAAACTGTATATTCAAAAGTTACTTGACTGGTCTGTCAGACATGAGTGTCATTTTTCTCTACTTTGAGAAACAGAAGGGGGAAGAGTAGGAAAAGGCAGCAAGCTACTAACCTTTGTTTAAGACGTGAGGGCTTTTCTTGAACATAATCTTTATGGTTATTCAACTCTGGTTTTGTGGCATCCTTTTCTCTTTCTGTCCGGTCAGGAACTAGATGACCATGAGCAGTTTTCATTAGAACCTCAAAATCAGAATCAGCATCATAATCCTCCAAGTCATTTTTTGGGCCAAAAAGACCAGAGCCTGGTAACCCTCCTGCAGCTGATCTGGAGAACACCTCAGCACATTCAATAGGCATGCTTAATCGAAAAAACATGACATCTGTTTTACTGTTCTGGGAACCAAAGGACTTCTGTGTGACCTTCAGACAGGGGCAGCTGTCTATGGTGCCATCAATTCTCATTACCTATGAAACATAAAGATGTAAGTTTTTTAAAGCTGATGCTTTTTCTGCCATGTAAATATTCAATTTATATTTCTACAATGAGCATCCATGATTTGCAAAACTTGCAATAGCATGCTGTCAACAGTCTAATGCATTGCAATGATGTGCTGCCATTTTGAAGGGAAATAAATGAGGAGTGGATGTTTTTGTTGCTCCATTGCTAATTTTTAAAAAAACAGTCACAAAGAAATTATGCTTCTCACTGTAACTCTGCAATGTAAATCCAACTCTGCTCAGAACAAAACAGACCAAGGAATAAAAATCACGCATGCACATATGAAGGAACATAAACTGTTTCCTAAATACCACACACCAGCTGAAAAAAAGTTCTTATTACATCATTTCAGAAGAATTTCATGGCAAGCTTACAAGGCATGAATTCAGTTCCATCAAGATGCACAACTGATTGGGACATAAGTGTTGACACAATTGGCTAATAAGTATTTATTACAATCAAAACCAATTAGCTATGGAAAAATCAAGAAGTGTGCACACTAAAACACATGGTATCTGTTATTTAAAAATGCCCGCTTTCTGGAAATTGCTTACATAGCTCTCATGCACAAAGAGCTCTTAATTAGGCTATCTTGTATAATTTGCCTCTCAGAAAGTCATGCTAACACACATCGCAGGTTTTATAGAAAGAAAAACTACCCAACAATTACATTCTTTGCAACTCTACCAAATGTAAGAAATTTGTAACAGGAATAAGGTTCATCCAGAATTGGGTCAACATATCACATTAAAATCGTGTTTGGAAGTACAAAAGCAGAAACATAACTCAAACATATTCAAGTGTCTAGAAGCATTTCTCTAAGATCACAAACCTCAATATGTTCATGGTTTTGTGGCACTGGTAGAAACTGAGGAAGCCTTTTACTCAGCCAAATGGTGATGTCTCTGTTTGTATTAACAGCAAAGGGTTCATACCCTTCTTGTAAGCCACATATAGTGAAATATTTTAGAGTGCTGACATCTTTTCCAAAGTTCATTCTTCCCACTTGAGATGGGCCCAGGCTGCACACAGGTAGAAATCCTTAAAACAAGATGAAAGAACATGTGGGTACATAATGAACATTGGTGAACAGTTCTCTTCCATAACTGAATTAAAAACCATTTGTGAAAAAAAATAAAGCCTAAAAGCAAAGACTCTAAAGGTAAGCAATCATCAACAGCACATCACATCTTGCATGTCACCAAGTAATGTATCTTAAATATAATTTTGAAAAAAAATATGCCCTCTAAAAGTCATGAATATTCTTAGGCAACACACCAACTACTCCACAGAGTCCGATAGCCAGCTCTTGATTAATCTTTCTGCTGAACTGGTACAGTATTGCTAATTTTACTTTAAGTCCTACTACTTTTGGTATTCTTCCTAAAATGTCATTATTCATTGTATTTAGAGAGAATCTTAATTTAAAAGTAATACAGTCCTTGCCCATGCAGATATGATAATGGGAAAAACTTACAAACATGCACAAAGTGCCATGTTATAGGTTTCTTTTTTTAATAAAATAATTTTAAAAATTCAAAAAACTCTGGCTCTGGAAAATGAGAACTCACTAAATGGCACCATAGCTTCATGAAACTTAAGGTATTTTGGCTTGGGATCGTGTTGTTTGTCTTAGCTGTTTAATCAGCTTTATATTTTTATGCATCTTATGTTTCACTAGCACAGGGAACCCATTTGTGACTTCTTTTTATAAAACTTCCTTTTTTTCCTTTTTTTTTCCTGATTCTCCAGAACAGGCAAGGGCACTTTCCCCATATGGTTGTTCTGCAGGCACATTGTCCTTTTTTCTTTCTTTCTTTCTCAACTTCAGCTTCACAGTCTAAAAATCTAAGAAAATCTTTTATTTCCTCTCTTTCTTTTCATCCTGTTTTTCAATTTCCACAGCTACAAACTATTTTGTAGATTCATTTGACCTAGTTATTAACAGATCGTTTTCTTTTTTACCAACAAGAAACATGAAGCACATGATTCATGTGTATATAACAGGTATTGAAAAATATAAGGACAAAATACAAAGTAGTTCCTCACTTTTCTTTAGGCTGCCCAGATTAAAAAAGAGCAAAATATCTATTCATGGTGTTTATTCTTCAGAGACAAAGCATACTCCAGAGCACCATCTACAGGAATTGCTGTCCACCAGATAAATGATCAGCCTTCAGTAACACTTTTGGAAGATTTTACTACATATACACAAGACTGGTTGTCATGTGGATTTGTATTAGACATGATAAATTTAATGATGTAACACTACTAGTCATAAGTTGAAGTCCAGATTTTTATCTTCACAGCTTGGCTTTTAAATCACAAGGCATCAACTCCTCAGATAACACAGCCATAATAAGCAACATGATATATGTCAATTCTGCTAGTACAAATCCAGTGATGGACAATAATGCAAGTATTTTCCAGCACTGAACAAAACAAAATTGTATTAAACAACTCATAACTAGAAAAATCACATTTTCACATAGAGACATGTACCATGATAAAGCTTAGAAGCTCTAGTAGGGAGAACTTACAAGGCTCCCTTTTGAATGAAAGGAATCCACAAGCTGTTGCAAAAGTTGCTAAGGAAAGCCAGAATCAAAATTGTTTTTAATAACCTCACAATTCTCACCTCTTTATCCAAAGAATGGTAATTCTTCTACCTACACATTTTCCTGTGGTTTCAAAAAAAATCCCAAACCTCCCAGACAGATTAGATGTGAAGCAAGTATTTTAAATACACACAAAATAAAATGTAATAAAATGTAAAAGAGCATTTGCAAGATTCCCTGAAAGAAAACACTGGAAAAACTCCTACACAGGTAAAGCTGTCATTGATATTTTTACTGAATGTAGTGTATCCCGTCAAACTTGCCAATGGAGGCAATGTGAAATCAAGATGACAGTCCCTCTCACCAATACAGTTGTCATTGATAGCAGAAGGTACTGTAGCTGATTCCTGCACATAATTGTAACTCTACAGTAACTGTGTCTCTGTATAGATTGAATGTAAACACTACAAACAGCTCCTGCTCACAGAGATCATTGACAAAATAAAATTCGGGTTGTACAAGTGTACCTGTTCATATCTACAGTTAAATTTATCTGCTACAAATGCATAATAAGATGCAATTATGTTTATCACTTTAACTACTCAGATGATATTTGATAAATAAATTCATCGGCCATAGTCCCAAAGAGCTCCTCTTGTTGGTAGTACAACCTAACATGCAGTACAAGCCATATTACTAAGCTGGCAGAGCACCATATTCCCTTTTCATTGTTCCTAAGTAAATTAGATCTACAGGACTGATTTACTGTAAGGCTGCATCAGAAATTCTAACTGCTTCCTAAAGCAAAAGATCCATTTGTGCAGCAACACAACATGAAGATGATTCAGTGATTGAAGTGACCTGTAGAAAGGTCTCAGGTCTGTTAAGCAAGAGCCAGTAACAAACCAAACTAAAGCCAGTCTGCAAAACAAAACAAAACAAAAATCCATAAATTTATTTTGAGTATTTCAACTGTGTGTTTGCACATACACACTCATAATAAGTTGTCTTCTCCTTACCTTTTGCCTCCAATATTTTTGTATCAAATATAGCTTTGGAGTTATTAAATCTACGATCAATCAGCACATTCCCTTGAAAACAGACTAGGACATCTTATTTCAAAGGGCAAGCTTTTTCCTACAAAAACAATACTAAAGGAACTTAATGTGAATTAAAAGGATATTGTGGAAAATCTGAGAGGTTTGACATAAGGTCTCTGACACAGTTACCAAAGCCTCCAGGCTCCATGTCAAGCCAGGAACTCCTTTAGCAGAGAGATCTGTTTCAATCTGAACCTGCAGCTAGAAACAAGCTCCACAAAATGTACACCACTGTGATTTCATCAACTTGGAATAAACAGAGCCTACCCTCAGAATTTAATGGAATTAGAGTTTCTTTCAGAAGCCTCTATTCCCCAATGGGAATATACTAACCAATAACTGGAAAGCCCTTAAAATTTAATGGCACCAAGATGATTTTTTGCATATAACACTAACAGTAAGCCAAATCTCATGTCCCCACCCTCACCACTGCATCTAAGGAAATCCAAAGGCAGTAAATTAATAGGAATCAGTCCAGAAAATTAATGTAAATTATGTAATTTTAAATAACATAAAAATATTTCTGATTCCTAATGGAATGGCCAAGGAAGGAAAAAAAAAATCTCCCATAGTACTCCTGAAAGTAAAACACTCTGAAATCCAGAAGAAAATAAAGTGGTTAAAATTCAAAGAGGGAATTGCCTAATTAAGAGGTGTGAAATTCATATTTCCCATGGGAATAGGGTAGGGATGAGTAACCCAATAGTAGCATGCGGAGCTCTCATTGTTCAAAAAATTTAACTTTATCTCTCAGCTGCAGCTGTATTGTTTAATAGATGTATAATATTTATGGCAGAATATATGCACTTACAATAAATGAAAGCTTAAAGCTTAATTTTTTCAAACATTAACATAGTTCAGAAGTTTAATGCATTTAACTTACTTAATACAATCTCTTACCCCTTTTCTGTTTCTATCTGCACACACAAGTATATATTTACAAACAAAAACACTTGTTTGGTACAGAATCAATCTGCCACCTGACAAACCATCAAAATCTTTGTCATCTTAAGTAACCTCATAAGTTGCGTCTTCATAGTAAACTAGCACCTGCTTGTGGACGTTGAAACCTGCACCAAGAACCCTACAACAAGCACAAAGCTCAATCTGCTCGTTTAGAATTAAGCAGAATATTTTGGGTGATAGTTTTGTATCAGCTGTCATTTGGATCAGGTGTCATTTCTCCTCCCAGTGCTAAAACAAAACCTTAAAGATGGCTTAAACTCCCGACCACAGTTTCTCACTAACTGGAGAGACACCTGGTATTATTTCAGTACCTCACCTAGATAAAATCCGATGTCCTTGCCCCCTATGGCAGGAGGGTGGACTAGGTGCTCTTAAAAGGTCCCTTCCAACTCAAATCATTCTATGATACACTCTATAATTCTAGTACATCATATGATGATCTACTGCAGTGAGGATGAAATATTAAAAGTCATGAATGCCTCTTCAGACATATCCCTGAAAAACAGTTAAAGGGTCTCACAACAAAAGATAGACACAAAGATCACAACAGAAAAAAGCCATTTCTCATTGTCACACCCAGCAAATTTCCTTTCCAAAAGGCTAATACTAATCAAATAGAAAAACAGGACAAGGCAGGGGAGGCAGAGGCAGGGATGAGAACGGGGACAGGAAACACAAAAGAAACATATTAAAATTAAATCAGAGCAAAAACTGGGCAATAGCAAGTTAACAGCACGATATATTACAGCACTTACCATCAGCAACCTCAAAGTCCTTGAATGCAAGTTCTGAGCCTGAGTCATCAAGCAGGATTTCACCATTTAAGGTGAACATCATAGTGTGCTCATTCATGTCAACCATACATCCAACAACATCTCCTGCCAACCAGGAGCGGCCAAAATGCTCATTACCTTGATGCCACCGCTGTGCCTGAAAATAATTAGAAGCATTTGAGAGAAAAATAGTGACAATGTATGTGTTCTTCTTGTCTTTAAGGGTAGAACTAATAATTACCTGCCTTAATTAAGATGGCATTAAAATTAACACTTACACAGAATATCATTCCAAAACTATGTCTGTGAATACTCCAAGTTGACTCTGAATATGGAAATCTATCAACTTACTTCCTGCAGGCACCCCTCACATCAGCATTATAAAATATTGCTAAGAGAGCTGACAAGGAAAATTGCTATTTCAATTGCTATTTTAGTAAAAAGTAAGAATGTGGTTTAGTTTTCTGCAGAAGTTCCATGAAGGACTTGTAATCACAATAATATGCTATCAATGACAATGTTTAAATAGCTACTTCACAAATCCTTCTTAAGAAATTCCTTTTATTTTCTTTAGCAACCTATAAATTCATTACTTGCAAACAATCTGTATTGTTTTCTTAAGTATAATTCTTTAAAAATTTTGAGCAAAATAATTTTTCTCTCATATCAGATTTTGGAAGGAATAGAACTGTCTGTGAATGAGACAAGCAATGGGTTTTCTGATAGATTCCAGAGTAGCTGAGGGCATGATTCCTCTGACTGACTTTCAAGTCAAAGACTGCAAAGGCTTTCAGTGGGGTCTTGGATTTGAGTTCAAATAAATTAACATCTGTTAAGAACTATTGTAATCAAGTACAGAAAAAAAAAAGAAGTGTTAATAACTAATAACAGATAGGATTCCTATTCATGTATTCCATCACAAGTAGATGTTTATGCTCCATATCCATCCAAGAAATTGCATAAAATCAATGAATCTTTCTTGATATTTTGAAGGTAAATTTTTTTTCCAACCAAGGAAAGAACTCATTAAAATCAAACACAACAAAATAGCTTTGTGGATTGAGACCTAAATACCAAGCCCTAAGATTCAGAAGGCAACTATTCCAGTAAAAATAGAGGTCTTGAATAGTTTATGTAAGACACTTTACCAAAAAAACTTTCCAGTTCTCTTTTCAAGGCATCTTCTAAGGAAACACAGGAGTGGGAAACAAATAAATTCCCACAGCATAAATGAAATACATCTTGAGAACTTTATCTTACTGGCTATATCCAGCAATACTGTTGATTTCTGTTGCATATTTCAACAGTAATAAGGAAAATTAATTCAAATACCAGATACAATGAGTCATCAGTAGCTTTAATAACAATTAAGGTTTGGATAGCAGTTGCACTTCATACTGAAATTAAAATTTTCAATGAGTCATTTAATCTATTCTGATGATAGTCAGTAATATAAAGGGGTTTTTTTCCCATATATTCTTATGACAAGATTCCAATATGTCTTTTTTTTTTTCCACAGAGTTAAATTTGAGCAAACCTTAGTGGTTCTATCATACTTCATTTAATCTGTAAGGATTTCTGTGAAAACCTAGCTATATTCTTTGGAACTCTTACATTTCTACAAAAATTTTGTATCAAAGTTTGCCTCAAACACTTACTGTTAATAATCTTAACTTATTTATTCCCTCATGGCACTTCTTATAGAGAGAATAACCAAGTAAAACTTTAAAGAAATTATTCATAGCTAAATACACCTTTTCCAGTACTACCAGTACCTGAATTTGATTAGGCCACTTTCATTTTCAATTCTTTACATAATCTGTAGAAACCCATGAATTTGTGAAAAAACATTACAAAAATGACAAACTTTGCTTATTAATTTTTCAGGCGACACTGTTCTAGTTATTCTATCTAGGCCCTCAAAGACAGAGAAATAATTTCATGAAACATCAATGAAAGCAGTGAAGGCAACTGAGGCAAATGTTACATGGAATAAGATACAAAATTTTAAAGTTCTGCATTCACTCGTATTATTACAGATAAACACATACAAACCTTAAAGCCATCAAAAACAAAAGCTTCTTCATCTGAGCCAAGTTCCTGATCTGGCAGACAACCAGGTCTGGTCCAGCCAACTCTCATGTCTCCTGCAGTAACTGCCTCAAACTCAAAGTACCACTTCCCGGCCTTCACTGCATAAGTCTTTTCTGTGCGGAAGATCCTGAACTTTTCCATTATCCCACTGCACATGTCCAGTCTTGTTGCTGTAAGGGTTAAAAAAATAAAAATAAGTATAAAGGGGGAGAAAAAAAAAAAAAGAAATGTAGTCACTGTTTCCAGCTACTGACAAGAAAGAGTGAAAGCAAAAGCAAAAGGTAAAGGAATCCCTTTGGGCATAGACATGAAAAGAAGAATGCGCCTGCAGAACAGCAATGCAAGGAAAGTGTCCTTGCCCATTCTGGGAATCAAGGAAAGAAAAAAAAAAAACACAAAGAAACAAAAAACACAAAGAAAGGAGAAGTTAGGAATCTGAATGCAGCTACAAATAGATGACTCAAGGGTCACTCTGATTCTTTTTCTCAGATTAGGGAAATAAAAGACAAAAAGCATGGATCTTTTCCCACAAATTTATAATGTATCAAATAAAGCCTGTACAACATCCAAAAAGTCAGCATTTCAGTCTAATCACCACAATTCCTCATCTTCCTGAGTTTGTCTTAAGATCAAATTTGTCTGCACCTACCTGCACCCGCTTGTTAGGCCATGCTAAGAACCTCTCCCTTTCTCTTCTGTTTTCTCACACACATCAAGATCCACATTTCCACTATCACCTAGGATAGCCTATAAAATCATGTCCTTCAGAATTAACCATCACTTCTCATGAAGCCACCATGTCTGATTTCAGTTAGGTGAGGTTCATTAAATTCCCTCTAAGCAATACAATTCTCTGCCACATAATTCTTTATCAGCAGAAGGTTTTCTTTGATAGTCTACACAATTAATACCTTAAAAACACTTTTGAAAACCCTTAGTACCTCACCTATACAGATGAAGCACCATAAAGCATGGTAACTGAGAAACTGTTTTCTTTTTAGATTCTAAGTAACAAAACGCTTTCTAGAGTCTAAGCAATCCCAAAAATACAGGCGCTGCAGGAAACCAGTAAGTAATAATAACAAAACGTAAAAAACAATACTAGAGAACTTTGCAAAGTTATTGTTTAAATAAAAATTAATGATTGGAGATGCAGAACACCACTAGAGGGCTCTAAATCCCTTAATAATTACGAATTTTGGATGAGGAAAGAGGATCCTTGTGACATGTTTTATGCATCTTCAAAACTTGAGAAGCTCATAAACTGCAAAATCTAAATCCCCAAAATAAGTATAAAAATCTTTTGCTGAATAGATTCCAATGTTTGCTCAAGAAAGACCAATTCATGGGACACTGTTCTGCAGTTCCTTTCCTCTGGGAATTTTGCAACAACTTTCATCACATCTTTCAGATTCAAGGATTGCACTAGTGCTCTTTACATTTCGTTACTAACTCCAATCACAGAACCAGCTCAACAAGCTCTGCATTCTAAGGAAAAAGATAGTGGTTTTCAACAATTCATTCCCAAAGCAAGGCAGCAGCATGTGGTTCTCAGAGCTGTAAATGAAAAACAGGATTACTATACCTCAGCAGGATGTGGAGGAGACTGTGGAAGAGTCTACACCATTAGAAAGCCCCTTTATTTCCACAAAAGGCAAAGGCCTGTTGTACCAGCCAACCCAGCTTCTCAGAACCAAGAAGTCATGCTCAGTTGCTTATTGCAGCATCTCCTTCCCAGCAGTGGGAGGAGGAGAAGAAATTCTACGGTTATGCAGCAGGGTTACACTCTTCAGTCTTGGCAGATTTAAGAGTGAGACCACAGCATTTTGCCACCAACATTGTCCATTCCACTGAGGAACATTGTTCTACTTATTTAGCAATCCAGCCTTGTTACACATTCGTGGTCTCAGCAATGCCTCATATTTAAATGTAATTTAATGGCAGTATCTCATAAAAGCTGACGATCAGAGCATGCATTTGCTTTGGAAAAGAAATTCCAAATGGTAGGTCCCTGTGTACACCATAGGTATGAGTTATGTTTTCTGCAGACATGCTTTACTGAAAGTCTATGGCCTAAATAGGTCAAAACTCAACAACCACTATCACTATCACTATATGAAGAAAAAATAAAGTTTAGACACATTTCTCAAAATTTCCAAATTTTGCTGAGAAAATAAAGATGCTAGTTTCAGTTTTGATTATTCCATATTTCCCTATCTCTAAGTGAACTTCTAAAATAGATTTGATAGGGGTTAGATCTCTTTATTTTATTTGTACATAATGTCTCCTGATTTCTTGTACTTTCTTAACATTATATATGCTGCAGTTATTGAGTTAAATGTTGTGTACTTTCTTTAAAAATTCTTTGTTAATAGTGTAGAACTTTTTTCTTGTCTAGGATGTCTCAAACTCTAAATACTGCCCACAATATCAATAAAACATTCAACCTGGCAATGATGCAAGTTCAAAGAAAACTCTGTAAAAAGTGAATTAAAATTTCCTTACAGTCTAATTTAACTACCAAGACCTGAGAAAGCCCAGCAAAGTCAAAGGCTCTAACACACTATCTAATTCTAGACTTGCAGGTTGACATTCCCAGAAATTTGGTTTGCAGTCAGAAATTTTAGAAAATTTCACCTCAGTTTTAAGTGTTTAAATACAAGACTGTATACATACTGTAAAATTCTTCATTATTTAAAGTTAAAATTTTAGGAATATAAAATTTACATCTTCAGAGTTTACGTATTTTTTTTTCCTATTTTGTCTTGAAATAACAAATACAGTGTTAGGTAAAAACTATTCCAAAATTTTTGTTGATTGGTTTATATTGCAAATAATTGATTTAAAATGTAAAAATGTTACATTTTGTAAATATTGAGGCCACAGGATAAGGAAAGGAAACAAAAAGAAAAGGAAACAATAAGGTAAGGAAGAAATTAAGATCTAAGAGAGCAGAAAATGGAGAAAAGCACCTATTAGATTCCAAAACACCAGTTCAAAATGTTTTATTGGACCAATAAATTCAGTATCAGAGTGGAAAATTCTAACCTTTTTTTGAGAAAAAAAGCCAAAGTTAATTACCATGATCTTGATCAGGAGCTTCCAGATTGTAACCATAGCCTAGAAGGGTACGGACTGCCTCCCGCAGACTGTCCTTGTTGGACTTCTTTGTTCGGTCATCCAAAAGAGCGTACGGTACAAGGCGAGGATTTCGTCGATTTTTCACATCCTGCATAGGTATGAAAAACAGCTCAATTTCAGAAACTGTGTTTTGTCTTACAGACAAGTTTATTCTCAATAGCAGCATAAAAATTACTCTTTATACAAACTGAAATAATGTCATTTCAAATATGGCAAAGAAACAAAGAAACTGCAATAGTCTAGAAACTACAAGACTGAATTCACTAAAAGACAATTGATACACAAATAAACAAAGCTCTGTGTCTTACACCTGCTATTTCTGTCCAATTTACTTAAAAAAGTAACAATGCAAACCACAGAAACAAGGATAGATCAAAGAGTATGACAGAAAAGTAAAAAAAAATTATTTCATACACTGTTTATGAAGCAGCTACCATAACAAGAAACTTGCTTCTAACTAAAGCTGAGACATTTCTATACCACAAATATACAGTGGTGTTTGTTTAATTATTATAGAAATAAACAAGATAGATGAAATGCCCAAATAACAAACATGATAAAAACAAAACTACAAAATACTACTAATAAAAAATAATAAATGCATGCAACACTAATTAATAAATTACAAAATAGATAATAAACCAATGCCTTACTATAGCAACTATTTAAGACAGGTATTTTTCAAAAATAAAAGGGGTTTGCAAGAATATGATTTATGCATTCCGAGTGTAGAGTTTTTGCAATAGATAATTAAACTAACCTCTCTCCAGTAGAAATGAAAGTATTGGTAAAGTTTAATCTTTGCATTTTAGGTTTATTAAAAAACATTGATTAGGTTTTCTTCTACTGAAAAATTATCTTATTTGAAAGCAGTGTTTAACTGGATTACTTAAATGGCTAATTTAACTTTTAGTGACTAACAGAATTGTTTTCTTGTCTCTATTTTCTTCTCACATCCTGTCAGAATTTGTCAGCAATGAGAGAAACCATGCGAAGAACTTTCCATGTTTGTCCTAATATCGATATTTATAAAAAAAATTACAGACCGGATGTATAATATAAAAAATAGTTGCAGTTTGTTCTCTTCAGGACAATACCAATGATATTGAGAGGCTCTCATTATTGGTTAGATTTATTAAGAAGTCCAATACCAATACCTATTATTTTAGAAGACAGTGTCTACAGTGGAAGTACCTTTCTTCTTTTATAGCAGTACACTTCTAGTTTTAGGAACAGATGTGGTTTCAATTCTAACCTTGCCAGCAGAGAAGAAAGGGCACATCCATTCTGAAAAAATTCTTGCAGGTGTCTTTTGTTATCCTTGAAATGCTGAGCTGCAATGCTATCTGCCTCTTGCCTTGTCATAGTGAGCAGATATTGAAAGGTCAGTTACAAACCAGTGCTTGATAAAATCTGGTCCCACTAGTTATTCCTCTAGTAGAAGAAATATTAAGGGACAAGCATTACCTACATGCTAAAAGGGCTAACAGAAAGATAAAGGTAATGCATTGCTGGGGACACAAATTACAAAACCATATCAGCTCTAATTATATTCCATGGAAAGGACAGTGGCAGGGCCAACACTAATACCATTTGAGGGATGTACTTTTCATACTTATTCCAAATTCTTAAGCTGGCATCCTGCTTTGTCCAATGTTTAATTTGGTAGATGTGGAAAAAGGGCTGTGTCCTTCAAGCAAATGCTGAAGTAAATGTTATGAGAAATTATTATTTGATATAAGAGTATTCACATTAACATCTGAGGTGATGAAAAAC
This sequence comes from Toxostoma redivivum, assembly GCA_013397375.1. Classification (NCBI taxonomy): domain Eukaryota; kingdom Metazoa; phylum Chordata; class Aves; order Passeriformes; family Mimidae; genus Toxostoma; species Toxostoma redivivum. The sequence goes on along the minus strand of VXBI01010439.1, from coordinate 456,224 downwards.
TATGAGTTTGATTACTTGTTATTGAAAGGACACAAAAAAGAGAATTCATTTCCTCTGAAGCACTATATGTCCAAAAGACATTGTGAAATACTGTCTTTAAAATTATGAAAGTTTGGAACAATAAATATGTAACTTCTCATCCATGATGTAATGTTAGACTAATGCATTTGTACTTGCCATAGCAACCATTAACACAAATTAACATACAGGCAATCAGCTGATAACAGTGTAAAAAATGAAATATGGTAGAAGTGCTTTTAAAACAAATAAACACAAAACGAGATCAAGGAGAGAAAACAAAAAGGAATAAAGAAATTTAATGTATTAAATCAACTTGATTTTACAGATTTCTTTTTCCTTGGATCTACTTTTATTTAACATTTTGACCTTTCTCACTTATTCAAGACTGTGGCTAGATCTTTAAATTTGAATGTGAGAAGAGATTTTCCTTTTAACAACTTTGTTCCTTTTTTTTTTTCCTATTACACATCTATTTAAATTTTGAATGTGTTACTTATTTCTGCATTATGAACTCTTATTATATTCATCATAAGTTTTCGTACTAATGACCTTCTGCACATCACTGGTATAAGTGTAGAGAATGATCCTGTACAGTGATTGAGCTTTGCACATTTGCAATCAAGTCAACAAGAAAACTGATTAGCTAAGAGTGGTAATTTTTACTGAGTACATTTCCAAGTAGTACAGAGACTAAATTCCACCTACTCAATACAAAGAAGTTATTGTAGACTGTTAAAATAAGTTTGAACATTCAGCCAAAGTTTTTAAAATTTTTTGCCAGAATTTTCCAGATTTGACAAGTCTAATGATTCATCAGAAGACTGTTTTGTACAGAGTTTGTCTGGCAACAGACAAATGGTTTGAACTGGGTAGCACACATGATATTTATATAATTCTTTTGTTTTGAATTCAGAATCTACCATACCACAGGAAGAAAAAAGGAAAAAAAGCCTATCTATTTTATTACACTGCTTTGTCTTCATTTCATGTAACAAACATCCATTAATAATTTAGAATTTAATTTACTTTACTTAGGAAAACATGGCAACCATAAAAATGCCTGGAAGAATGTGCCCTGGATGGAAATAATAATGTTATATGTCAGTGATATAGCACTGACCATAAAAAGCCAGTATTACTTTTCACAGTGTACACAACAGATTCTGATATACGCAGCCAATGACAGACAAACAACTATTTGAATGGGCACACATACACTTATTTGTAGGGTATAAAAGGATATGAATAAGGCAATAATTGGTCAACAATGGGCCAATTTAACTGCATACATGTTTTTAACTACACAGAGCTCTTAAAAGGAAAAGAACTACAGAAAAAATACCTAAGCACACACACCCCTCAAAAAATCAACAAGCTTTTTAAAACTTTCATGACAGGTAAAGAACATGGCTGCAAAGTAACTCAAAGGAAATACACATCAGATATAAAGTGCATTCTTTTGTTCAATGAGTCTATGATGTGTCAATATCTGATCTCATGGCACTGGACATACAACTGGTCTTGGAACTTGCACAGACAGATCTCACATAAGAATGAAACGAAAAATGTCCATATCGTCTACAGCAGCAAGAAAACTATAGTCAAATTCTGTAAGCAGCTCTAAAAGAACCTATAAAGAGATGCAGTGTGTGTGATAAGGCTGCGTGCTTCAGCAGTAAAACAGTAACAAAAAACAAAGCGTCATATAAACCTCTAAAAGACATCTGAAAATAATAATGTAGTTTTCAGAGCTATAAAAATTCTATTGCAAAGCTGTGCACTCCTGAACCTTCCCAAATCTCTGAGTAGTTCATGAACAGTACTGACTACTAGACTAAAGGGAACAAAAGGTCACCAGAAATATATGTAAGTAAGTGCTTATCAGAAAGAAAGATAGGAAAAGACTGAGAAGTTAAAATACATAGTAGGAAGAGTGCAGAAAAGATATGAAAATACTTTATTGGGAACACACATTTTGTGATTTAAAGTATTAAAGCTGTACAGATACATGTTCTGTGTGGTACTGAAATGATTTTGTTCTCATAAGCAAGGCTGTTAAACTACACAAAACAAATGCATTTCAGCACACATCCAATGAGACTGATGTGCTGTTGTTTTCTCAGCTCCCTTTGCACCATTAGCAAACCTTCATTCCACAGCTGTGAATTGATTCTGCTTGCTGTCATATCTCTGCTAACACACAAGATCCACACTTCTCACTAGCACAGAGATTTCTGAGAAATTGCCACAACAAATGCTACGGGGGCAAGCTTTGGCAGCAGTGCTGCCAGAAAACCAGCGAGCCACTGTGTGTGTATGCAGCACAGACACCATGAGCAGGATCATTTACCTACACCACACCTGTCATGCCTTGCTATCCAGAGGGCTAGCTTTTCCACACCTATCACAGCAGCTCATGTTTAACCAGAAACCAGGAAAATTAAAAATCATCTTATAGAGGAAAAGGAAAAATACAATTCTAAACTGGTATTTTATAAAAAAATAATTTTCAAAGTCTGGAGCATTAGAACCAGAAAGCAAAATAAAGTTGTCACAAAGCTGTATTCTTAGCAATGTTGATAATCCAAATGTATCCAACCAAATAAGAGGTTGTATTCCTCACCTGGAATACTAGCAGCTCAGTTCTAACCTTGGAAGTATGTGTATCCTTAGTAATATGTGTACAGCTTCTGCCATCTTCACTGAGGACCAGAGCCATATGGAATGCCTGGCAGAATGCGCCCTGACTATAAATGGAAAGTACTAATATATCAGTATAAATCATGTGAAATGTCAAAGTGAGGTAACATTAGTGGTTTTTACAAGAACAAGATGCTGGTTTTATATATATTTAATGAAAATAAGCAAGAACATCATTTTTCCCACACATGCATATTTCACCCAGCCTGACTTTTCAGAGAAATGCCTCTCTTGTATTGCAGCCTTAGGCACTCTGAGAAAACCAACTCGTGATCAATTAATGATGCCATATACTTTCTATAAATCTGAAAAAAAATAAGATCCTGACTTTAAAAGACCAAAATGTCTTGCATTTTTGGGCCGAAGAGAAGATTTCATATAATTGCTTGGTAATACCAGCAGACAATTCTAGGACAGGAACTGCAGAGCATCTTTTTAAAGATGCTTTTCACTCAATGGAAGGAAAATTTTAGGTTGCCAATATTTATAAACAATTGTTAAAGCTGTGAGATTTTTAATACTTTTTTCCTTTTTCAGTATAAATGAGATTTCTGATTGTTAACTTTTCTAGCCAGAACACAATGCGACATGAAGAAAAAGAATGATACTCTTTGACTAAGCTGTCTGGATAGGTAGCAATGTATGTAAGCAAAATGTAAAAGAATCTATGCCTGTGATCTCTACAATCAGTGAAGAGACCTAGAAGTCAAGTATTCAGGAATAGGGATGAGGCATTTTCATTTTTTTATTTTCATTTGCTTTATGATCTCTAAGCTCAACTCTTTTCTCTTCTTTTCTGTCTTTTCCTTATTTATATGGATGTTGGGATTCTCCTGTATGCATAAAAATCATCGTTTTATGAATGTCAAAAAAATACCCTAAGTTAATGGATAAACTTATATGAGTTCTGAATATTTTCCATTAGATTGTGAAGATTTTGTCACAAATACATGCTTTTGTACTTCAGTGCTATTTTTCCATTATCTTGTTAAGAAAAAGTCCTTAAAAGTAACCAAAAAAACCCAAAACCCCTCATGTAATTATGACAGGACGTAATATCAAAGTCCATTAAGGTAAAAAAAAAAAAAAGCCTTTTATCATAGCACAAATGTGATTGTTTTAATTCATTCAGTGCAAGGTCATATTGCTTCTTTGCCTGGATCTAACTCCTGTACTTGCCCTTGTTCATTTACCATTTCCCCAGTTCCAAGACCACCAACTTGCAGGTAATCATGTTCTCCCTTAAAGAGACACTGCCAAGTATTTTCATACTGATTTTTATGCTTGTTTTTCCACTTACCCACGCTACTTACTGTGTTCTGGTAAACAGAAATACATATTTTTTCCTACCTGCTTTGCTCCTTTTGCTTTCTCCCTTCATGGAGCAATAAGCAACTGTTAGTCTGTACTATCAAAAAATACTTGTTTGTGATCAGTGTCATCACAGCTGTCAGGGCAGTTCTGGGAACAGGATCTATTAGCTAACTTGTGCTCCCTCTCCTGGCTGGCTGGCTGGCTCTGCAGCAGCAGAACAAAAATACTGTATATAGTCATGCATAAAATGTAGCTTGTTATATCTTGTTAAGAAAAAAGCCCAACAAGCAGTGATGGATTTAGAAGAAGAAAAGAAATTTGGAAGTTGGAAGGCATTTTTCCCAACAGTTTTTAAAGAAAAAAAATTGTTTATACATTAACTACTTGACAGTATCCCTTCAAGTTTTTCATTTTATATAATCCCAAAATGATGAGGCTCTCATACTGAACAGACCTACTAGATTATTTATCTTACAGCCACAGCACAATTGCTGTTCATAACATATTTCCCAGTGATTAGTTCATCTACTTTAAAACATCTGTAAGCTTCTTTCCCTTAAGAAACTATTTTACAGCTCTGCAAGATCTGTTTATAGTATTATATAACACATCATCATGTCACTTTATCCCAGTACTGTACCATGTCACAGTAATATGATGGGATGACAAAATGTAGCCGGTGAAATAAACCCATAGGAGTCAAGCAGAAAGATGTAGCAGTGTGGACAACAGCCAGAGCTAGCAGATTGCCATGTGATATGTATGCCAGCTAAATGAGGAGCCTCTGCATTGCACTCAGAAAGGAGCACCTTGCTCTTCTGCTCTCTTCTTATGGATTTTAATAAATGGTATTTGTTATCTGCATATTGTAAGCACTCCTGAAACTTGGCTGTTTGTCTTTTTTCCGAAGAAAAAAAAATATTTGAAAATAGAAAGATTATGGAATTAAGAGCAAATCAACATCAACATACAAAGCACGGCAGCTTCTGCAAGACATACTACTGTTGAAAAAGGGCATCATCTTCCTGTTTAACTATCCATGAGACTGTGGTAACTTGTCTGCCAGGAATAAGGGAGTAAAGTATGTTGTTGATCTTGTAAATCTGCTTCCTGAAGGTCATGAAAATTTCTGAGCTCTTATCCCCATTTAACAATCATACTCTGCTGAAAGCATAACTATGGCACTGTTAACTGCACCACTCCACTGCATTCTCAACAACAGTGCACAACTCAGCACACAAAAGTCTTTAGTCAGTCAAAAAATTCTTGGATGTTTAAAGCATAAGCACTCAATACCGCAAAACCCCAATAATTGGTTTTCCAACTCCAAATATGATCAGTTTCATAGGCACTTAAGCTTTTCTGTTTTAATTCTTCAGACTCCTCTCTGCATGCCCATAACTGTCTTTGTCTTGATAAGGAAGAACAGTCAAATATTTATCATATATACCTTAGCCCAGTCAAATTTTAGAGTGGAAGCATTTGTCTAAGACTCTTTCAGAGCACAACCCAGCACAGCAGTCAAAATCAGAGCTTGATTCACACCAACTGCTTAGAAAATATCTGAAAACTAAACTTAGGGCTACCATTCTGATAATGTTTTTATATAAAAATTTGTCCTTGGCAATCAGAATGGATGCAGATGCCTGAATCCTATTTGTCTTGTCAGACATCTTTGAGGCTATGGAGTCAATCTTTTAAAACTCTTGAAAAATGGGTAATGTACCACTCAGTAAGTAAAAGGCTAAGGAGTATTAAAGAAAACCTCTAGTTGCCATGAGTTTTCTCATACCAGACTATAAATTTTAATAAGTGAGCAGAGATTTAATTTTCATGGTAAATTTTGTCATCTGGTGAGCAGGACATTTATTAGGAAAGGAGCCTAGGGAAGGCCAGAGTTCCAAGAGTTTCACTCAAGAAACATTTTTAGGAGTCAGAAGATAAAATACAGAGAGCTGATCAATGAGTAGATCAGAGTCCTCCTTTTTCTCCTCTGCTCTCTCCCGGTGAGGCTCAAAAATATCTCCTCACAGGGCTACAACATTTTAGGTTCAACAGTCAGTTTAGTCTCTTTCCCTAAGCACAGCACTGAGAATATGACAGATTTCATTATTCTTCTGAAGTGTTTGATTTTAGGTTATATCCCATACTAGATTCATCTGATCAACGTTTTTGAGGGATTTGGGGGTGTTTATTTAAAACCCAAACTGTGGTCTTAAGCAACTCCATTGCCTTTTGGGAACAACAATAAAAATAATGATTTATGACTACCACATCATACCTATTCAAATGCAGAATTTTCTATATCAACAGGCACATCAAACCATACATAAAGACAGCGTATAATAAAAATATTGTGAAGATGTAAAGTAGAAATTTTTTCATTGCCACCCACTCCCATTACATCTTTTACATATCATTCCCAAACCAACAATACTGAGAAAGTCTTTGACATCACATTTAATTGACTTTCCTACTTAATAACTCACTAATTCAGAAAACATGCAATTTAGCTGGAAATTCACTCCAATAAATATGGCAAAATTATTTGTGAGTTTTTTCAAAGATACACTGATACAAGGGGTAGGTTAAATTGTCTTCAAGATCTAAGAAAATTTATTCACTACATGTGAGTCATAAGATTAAATTTTCCCAAAGCTAGTTACAAATATAATTAGCTAAAAGATTTGATTCCAGAAACTTCTTAACTTTATCTTAACCAATAAATTCTGTTTCAAAACTAAATTTAATTTTGGGTTATGTCAAGTTTCTATCAAAGTTGTAACTATTTCCCAACTTTCATTCATTTCAAAGCTCCCAGCTGGCAAGGTCCTGTATTGAAAATGATTGCCTTCTGGAATAATAAAAAAAATGAGAGACATGGTAAAATTCTTGAGTGCATTCTTTAATATAGCAGAAATACTACTTCTGAGCATACAGTTCTTCATTCTAGAAATGAATTCTGCACTGACTCCATAAACACAGGACACAAACAGTGGTTCAAAACTAATTAATCCCCTCCCCCTACCTGAGAACAGAAAATCATCACTCCAATACTTCTCATGATTAACATTCCATCAGAAATGTTAACAGCACTTCAAAAGGCCACCTCTTACTTAAAGGTGCAGTATTATGGAAAAATTTTATCCTGGGAAAAGCAGGGGAGTTGCGCAAACACAGAATTATCTTCAGTGTTTTTCTAGTAGAGCATATACATATATTGCAGTCTGCAAGCAGAAGAATTGACTCACTGTCTGCCTAGACCCAAATACAGAACATAGATTTCCTAAATAGTTTACAAAGTAACACAATGACAGCTTCATAGTAAGATACTGTAATGAACAATACTGAAATGCAGATATGGAGCATTTATTTTGTCACAAGAGCCTACCTGTAATGAGGTGAAGTGCTTAACTTGGTATATAAAAACTCAGTTTATTTTTTATTTTACACAAAAGTTTTACAAATAGAATGAATTCTGGTCCTGTAGGAGAACAAAATTTGACATATGTGGCACTGAAATGTATAACTCAAATTTTTGTCAAAAACAAAACCACTGTTTGTAGGAAGAAAAGGGTATGTACCTACAAAACAGCTGTTTCTCATTTTTGCAAAAATAGTAAAGCTGAGCTTTTATGCTCAGCACAAAACCGTGAAAACTCATTTTTCCCCAAGGGGCAAATTGTCCTAAAATTTCACTGTGAAATGCTACAACATATTTATTAATACAAGTGAAGAGACCTTTCTGTATATAAAATTCACAATCAATCATAAAAGGAATAGAAAATCTTAAGGGAAAACTGATGTAGAAGCTGTCTTGAAAAATACTGAATTAGGCTCATGGTATACTCAAATGACTGGTATTGGGGTTTTTTTAAAGAAACCAAAGAATCTGAGTTTCACTTTTAATAATCCACCATGCTATATTCTTACTCTCCTCTCTGGTAACACACTGGGACAACTACCAAATATTATTGCTATTCACCGGAGCAGAACAACTAAAGTAGGACTGAAACTTTGAGGCTGACTTAACTATTCTCAGTTAAACACATCTTCTGCCAGAAATATAACATATTAGCAAAGTTATTACTAGAAGTTTACATTCTGATTTTCCTGGCTAAACAAAATAATTCAATTCCCAGAACTGCAAACATTTAAATTATTCCCTTAGTGAAAGTCAATATTTACATTTCCTAAAATACTGGAGCACATTAGCTTCCTGCATGCAATTTTCTCACCCTGAGATCGAGACAGCAAAAAAGAATATACCACCAAGTTTCTTAATACTGCTTGTAAAAGAGTCTCATACTGCTATTTAGCAGGATTGCTTTAAATTATGTAATTTTGTTTTCTTTGACTGACAAACTTGCATTCACTAGCTGTTTCTTCCTGACTGTGTGCCACCATTATTTCCATTGGCTGTGAAGTATCTCAATAGATAAGTGCTGTTTTAAGTGTCTGAATTTAGCACTTACCTGCTGGATGCCGTATGTCCAGCCTTGCCTTATACGGTCCCTTGCCCAGACATTGTGAGCATTCTCTGCTAGTTTGTCCACCATAGCTTCTTGAGAGGGGGTCAGCTTGATAAAACTCAGATCCATGGGTGCTGGCTTATATCCACTCAACAACTGATAGCTGTTGAAAAAAAACAGAACTCACATTCACTTTTCAGCAAGAAAAAAAATTAAGAGAAAGCACAAAAGAAAGAAATTATATCTATGCAACATATCTATATAAATAAGACATCTGCCTTTGAACATAAAGAATAATAATGTAAACTTGATTATTGATTTTTTTTATTCTGTTTCAAGCTAATTGCATCTTGATGGGATGATATAATTCGTAATGAAAGTTACTCAAAATGGTCTGAACTAAAAATGTTTTTAAAGTATTTTAGTAATGCCACATATTCAAAGTAGTAGATTAAGGTGTTGTTCATCTAAACGCTTATATCAACAATATTGTTGCTACCTCTGAGCAGATGACAATACTTATTAAATTCTACCTACTTCCTACTGAATAGAGAAAATATATTCTTCCCATTACATAAAGGGATGCTAAGAGACAGAACAGGTCAAATGGCTTACTCAAGACCAGTTTTAAAAACCACCTTGAAAGTTTGTCTCCATAATAATTCATAACTTAACTACACTTCAAGTCATAGGAGCAAATGTTTAAAATCTAAGCATGACTTCAGAATACAAAGGTAGCTTCCTCACTTTTTTCAGTGTTCCTAGGAATGCTACTTTTGTAAAGTTATTCCCTTCCAATTAATCATAGAAATCTCCTACTTTACTTATGAGTAATCCTTCAATAGAGGACATAAAGCATTAAAGATCTTTTTCAACCTGAATTATTCTATGATTCTATTTCTCCTCCAGCATACAAAGCACTATTTTGGTTGAAACAAAAGGAGTCTGTGGAAAATAAACAACATTCTCTCACTGAAATTATACTCCCTGGGGTGTATAAAGAATGACTAGTTTAAATAATTGCTCAATTATTTTCTAAACAATTTGGTAATTTTCTTGTATTTTCTTTATTTGTACTGACAGAGAGAATCCCATAAAAATAAACAGTATTTATCCCCATTTATATCCTAAAATAGTCAAATACTTTACCAACCTTAATTAATTATCTTCTGTGACAACCATTTTAAAACAATTTAAACAACTTAAACAAATCATTTGTTGAAAACAATAATTTAAAATGACCAGGGATTACCATCTATAAATAAGAGGTTGAATCTTGCTTCAAAATTAGCACAGTAAAAAGAAAAAGTTTAAGTTTGAAAACAACAATTCAAGAATATAATTCCAAAATCAGCCATCCACATAATTCCCAATCTGCAGGTTTCTATTACACAGGAGTTCACTGCCCTCACAGTTACCTCTCATCAGGTATCTTTGAAGTCACTTCAGTGAGATGAGTAAAACAGGACAGTACGGAAACAGTAAAATGTATGAAATTAACACACTTGTCAGGTTGGCAATTACCATGCTCTTTCCTGTCATGCTTCCCTTAACAAGCTTGTAAGAATATAGCCACAATGTTTTCCTTTCCTTTTTGATAATTTTTTCAATCCATTACATGTGAAGTATCAAAATTCTGATTTTGTATGTACGGTATGACTTCAGGTTTCTAAAGTTATGACAGTTAATGACATTAAAAAGACTCAATATTACTGGTCTTCTTATATTAGAAAGTATAATTTCTTCAAACTTGAGATTTAGTTGCAGTTTTCCAAAAGCAGGAAATTTGATTCACTTGAACAATCATGCAAATTCACATATATTACTGCCCAGGAAATTCAGAACGAAAATACAGAAGACCCAAGATATCTTTTCTTCTTTGAGAGATACACAGTTATTTTGGGATACTGAAACTGAAGAACAGTTTGGGGGGGGAACTTAATTTAATTCCCTACTTTTATTCCCATTCATTCTGGCAAAGCTGCCACATCAGGGATTCTGAAACTGTAATATCAAGGGTGTGTAAATCTGTGCAGTGTGGGAGATATCAAAGACTTGATGGTCCAGGTTCTTGCAGCTACCTTGTAGTAAGGTATTGCCTAGAAGCCCGCAGGAATCTTGCCAAAATGGGGCACAGGCTTTTGGCTCACAAAAGGAAGAAAGAAGACCTGCTTTAGGTAAACATGCTGGAGGTTATTACACTGGCCTCAGGGACTGCATGCAATGCAAGGGTATGGGTCATTGAAGGATTGCTGTGAATAATGGAGATATGCAATATCACAGGAAAAGCTATTTCTGCACAGAGCACACTCCTGCAAAGAGAAATGAGTTGCTACTGATGGCAGGAACTCAGCAGCCAGCACTTACCATTGCTCTGAGTCATAACCAAGGAAACTAAATTACTATCTTAAATTCAGGAATAACTGAATTTTCTCTCCTAGAAAAACTGTGGCATTTACCTTTCTGACATTTTACATGTTATATAGTCCTCCTTCATCCCATGGGCTCAAGCATATGTTGGGCAGTAGGGCTGTCAGACAGGCATATGAAACTTAAGTTCCATTATCTCAACTGTGTCCAAGTTCCCAAATTCTTTATTCTCAAACTCTGTGTGTGTACACTGATGCTAAGAAGCCAAGGCAACTTGGCTGGGCCATGATAGCTGGTTTCAGAGCTGTGGTACCCAGTCCTACCAACAGATCACTTAGAAAAAAGTCAAGAGATTGTACCAGTTCTCTACACCTAAAGTCATGGCCATTTGAGAACTTTCAAAAGGATCACCTTTAAATATCTGCAGCACAGTAAAATACATTGGCAAACTTACTGTAAAAATTCTTTACAAAGTCTCTGTGATACACACAGTATATAAAAGAAACACATAACAATGAATGTCAGACATTACAACATAGCACAAAAAAAATCTAGAATTTGTCTACTCATTAGGTGACAAATATCTGGAAGAAAAACTGTGAATTATGGTATGTGACTATTTCTGAAAATTCCAGAGAATTCACGCACATACATGCATGCCCAAGTACTAATAAAACCAGCAGTGCAAATATTGAATTGTTAAAATAGAATTCACTTAATTCACACTGCCTAACAAGAAGACTTTGAATTTCAGCTTACTTCTTTGGAAGTTTCATTTTTTTCACTTTTTCTTCAGCACGTTCATCAGCAATTCCAACATGGCAGCCTAGTGCCAGCAGGGTTCTAGGGCACAGAAATCAGATTAATTACTGACAATGTTTCTATATTTAGAGTTCCTACTGTTTATAGGCACACTATAATGCCTATAAATGGCACTATAAAACAAATGAGACTTATGGAAATTTTTACAATATTATATAGAAATATCAACACCAGCCTTGTTGTATATGTAATAAGCTGATAGTGTTAAGAAAATGCCACAACATACTCCAAAAAAACTTAGTAAAAATATGAGTAAGGTACTTCAAAATGGAACTATCATATAGTATTTACCATCTATGAGGTATCAGTTTGAAGATTGTCCTTGAACTATTATTTCTGCTTTATATACTCATTCATACTGCTTACATACTCACTCATACTGCTTCATACCCACATCTTTATATGTTTTGTCACTTATATCATAGCTATACAAAGAAAAAAAGGCATAAAATATCACTTATCCTTAGAATGTGTCTTCCTTCTGAGGAAGCTATTAGAGATTTCAGTTGGATCTGGATTTTTTTAGGACATGCTACTGAAGAGAGAACTGATAGCAGAATGCACGATATCATTAGGCCAAAACTGCCATTTTATTCACTCTAGACCGTGTCTTGTACCCACCACAAGGCTCATACCACAGAGCCACTGAACCAGCCCATTGCAGTCTGACTCTGCAAAATGCACCTCATTTCAGAAAACAAACACTAGTTATATAAACTTAAAACAGGGTCAACAGCACTAACTGGGTTTCTGATTACTTCAGACTTCCTGCTTTCCTTGTAGCCACATCGTACAGCAGCATAAATTTTAAGTCTCATTTGTCTCCAGGATTTGATCTGTAAATTATTAATTATTTGTTCCTGCATTTATATTCAGTGTTGGCTTATAGTCTTTCCTTAGTCTAGGTGCATTCATAAATTATTGACATTGAAATTAATAGAAATCCTAGATAAAAGTCAGAGACTTAACCTTGGAGTCAGATGAGAATTTTCTCAAAACCTGAAGGTGATAACAGTATCTTTGACAGAAACTGATTAGAGAAGAAATCACAGCTGTAAATACCTTGGACTCCATTCCAAATTTTCCTGAAGTGGAAGAAAGGTGTCAAACAAGTTTTTTATTTGTTCTTGCCAGTAGCTAAAATGGTATTTTTATTTTCTAGTCTTCTTTTAACCATATATACTGCTCTTGAACTGACTGGAGGGGGGAAAAAAGAGCATAGACACTCTTCTAACATCATTTCTAGTGGCAGATGAGTTGTCTGTATCAAGGAGATTCTTACAGCATATTTTTAGTGCTAGCTACATGAAGTCCCACTGTTATGGACTGTAAACCCTGATTTAAAGTTAGACAGTAAAATCAGAAATGAGAAAACTAATATCCATGGCCCCTTCCTGCAAAACACACTATCTGCTAAGAATACTCCATGCAGCTAAATTTCAGCTGCCATAAAGGGTACATGATTCCTAGGTGGCTGTCACCACCATAAGTAGGAGAGAGAACATATCTAATAGTGAAATGCAGTACAGAGAAGGTAACCTCTGGTAACCCTAATTTTCTTGTAATGTGAGCCAGGAATTATCACTACCCAAACCAAAAAATTCAAATAAGAGTGCCACAGGAGGATAAAATGACAGACTGTACTGGCAGAATCTGAAAGACCATTAAAGCACTTCAAACCTAAGCAAGAAAAGTGGCTGAATGTAGCTCCCACCATCACAATCATACATGCAATTATCACACAAGACTGAGTAAATACATGGAAATAGGAAAGTCGCAAAATAATAAGCAAGAACAACAAAAAATATGCAAGCATATTGCAAGAGCAAACTATAAAATATATATATATAAGCATGTCCAGAAACAGTATGAGCAAGCATATTTTAATCCTATGACATTTTCAGAGGCAACTCATTCCTGCATCTTGACATTTCCTACAGTATGTAATTTTTACAGCTCATAAAAATATTCAATCATATTTAAAAATATACACATATCCCAGTATATGGAAAAGAAATTTTCTATCAGATAATATGAGTTAGATCTTCCCTGGTTTCTAACTCTCTCATCTGGCAGCAAAACTGTCAACAAACCACGAAGGAAAACACAATTATAGTTGGCCTTATTCTCCAACTATTTCAAGTATGCAGTTTGATGCAAATTCTAAATAAAATTATTAGAAGTTTTAAAATAGCACTTTCTTTCCCATTTGCCCTTTTCCCCCCTCTGTCAAGGCTGACAGCTAGTAGACTAAACAGGTTACAATTCGAGTTATCATCTATGGGTCATCTAGAACTGATTAGTGCACTAATTGCATTTTTTTACTAATTCCACATTTTCAAGCATGTAGAAACAAACCGAGCAAGACACTCCTAGTCCCTGCAAAACAGATGGCTACATGATAATTACAACTCAATACTACAAAATTAGAACTTCACTTATCAGAAAACAAGGACTAATATGAGTAAGTAAGGAAGACTTAGTTCAAGTAAGCATATGAATTTTGAAACACATACAAGGACTGAATGCTTTATATTCTGGATATTATCCATTTAATGGAAAGACTCTTTCTTGAGTAAGCAATAAAATTAATTTTAAAAAAGATTAATCCATAACTTGTATGTCTATAAAACAGAAGTTTCAGGGGGTTTTACGGGGTTAGATTAGAAAAGCACTGGATACTGAACCAGTTATCATGTAAGGGCTCATTAAATGGTCAATACTTAGTGAAACATTAGCAGCGTGCATTTAATTATGAGAGCATGATTTTTCTGCTGCCTGAGCCATATTATATAGAGCATTCTAGGAAAAGATCCAACTGCAGTGAAAGTTAATGACATCATCTTTTGTAGTTTCATAAAACAGAAAGGAAGAATGTATTTTGAATTCTTAGCACATTGCTCTGCTGGTGGGAAAACTTTCCTTGTAATTCAAATATCTACCCATGGAAAATTCGAACTTATTTTCTTCCTTCCAGTTCAATTTCTCTCTGAATTCTTTATGTCTAAATAATGGCAAAATATCCCTCACGAAATTGTTAGTACTTAGGATCATAAATACAACCCTAAGTACTCAGTTTTTCATTGAGTAATTTATTTACTGTGGGAACGGTAGATCAGTAAATAGCACACAGAAGCTGGTCTGAAAAAAATCTGCAAGAAGTTCTAGAAGGAATGTTCTATGTTTAAACATTATATTGCACTATCAGTTTACATGGCAAAGATTTTAATAATATACGAAAAATATTCACAGAAAAGTAATATCACGTGCAGACATTCATCCTTTGTAAACTCTGAATACTAAAAGGCAACTATATTGTAACAAGAAAAAAAAAAAAAAGAAAGAATAGATTTCAAGAATGGGTGACTGGAGAACCACATCTACCACTGAGCATTTATCAGTGTGAGAAATATGTTTACATATTGGCTATATGCAATGCTACATATGGGAGAAATTACTTACACTCATAGATTTTTCAATTAATTCACAGCAAAGTAAGAATTCCCACCTCCTTTACTGACAAAGCTGAGGTGAGGAATTGTATTTTGTAAACCAGAAAACTAGATTACTTCAACAAAGCCTTTAATGTTCCATTGAAATTTTCTAGCATTCCAACTGGAGAGCTTCCACAACATTCACACATCTAACCACTCATCCACAAAAGGAGGGAATGCCTACAACTGTTTGTTCTGTGGCAACATGCACAATGACACAGAAATAGCAGCAAGGAATCTTCTTAATTTAAATATCTAGTGAGTGTCAAAGTGTGTTTTATCAATAAAGAAAATAAAAGAAATTAAACTAAATTGAATTAAACCAAATAAGAAGCAAAGATTTTTTTTTTTTCAAAGTTTGGATCTCTTTCTTTCCTCCTAGATTAAAAAAACTGTCTGAATTGTCTTTTCAGAATCAGCATTATCACAATAACTCTAAAATTACTATCAAAGTAATTTTCAGTGCCAAGTACATAATTCGTTTATGTCTCTCACTCCCTCATTTGCATACTATTACCCTCACATACACGTCAAATTTTAATTTGCATGTCAATTTATAATTCTTAAAAATCTCCTTACAAGACTCTAACTATAAGCTTCAAAAGTTCTAGCAACTTACTTCAGTGTTTCAAGTGACATTTGCAAGTTATAATTTCTTTCCTGCTCCGGCAATTTCGAGAACTCCACTAAGCATGGGTGTTGTCTTTTGTTGTCATCTCTAACCTGAGAAAAGAGTAAAGAAATAAGCTTAACATGCCTTAAAAACCAAGATTAATTTAAAACCAGACCAATCCACAAGGTACTTAAAGCTGATCCTTAGAATTACTCAGACTGGACAGTACTTCAAAACAGAATGTATTCTGTATTTTCAGAACATGATCACTGTGTTCAAGCAAGACAGAATTTGCATTTGCAAATGAACTTCAGATTTGCATCTCTCAAGTGGAATAAATGCTAATTTGTACCTGCTATTATACAGATGTTCACAGGAAATGTGCGAAGTTCAAGAACAGTGCAATCTATATTGTTTTAACATACAAGCCATAAAGTACCATCTCATCTTCAGCCCCATGTTTCCAAAGTTCTACATCTAGTTTGCATGTTGATACAGATAGCACTGAAATCCTTACCTGATGAAAATAACAATATAAAAGAAATCTTCCACATCCCTTAATTCAGAAAATGTTTGTTTCTAGGTTATTTCCAGTACCATAGAAGCAGAATGTGACTGTTCGAAAGTCACATATGAGTGGGATATGAATTTACGGACCATAATTTACAAAATCCTACATTTTATAGACTTACAAATTTGATAAAAAAAATTTTTAACCTGCTCTCTTTCTACAGTTTTGGTCTAACAATGGCCATAACCAAGAAAGGCAACCTTGGAGGCTGGGATTACCAAGCACTCTATATCTCTCAGTTTAGCATCTTCTGCTAGAGTTCAGACAGCAACATCTAAAAAGGTTTGATAAAATACATTCGTTTGAAAATATTACCTAAAAGACCCCAATGCAGTTGTTACCATCCGTATGGTTGAGACAACACTTTAAACCACGTGTTATAACATTTTTGTGTCAACCTTTGATGGACCATAAATGCACTATTTATATTTAAATCAGCAAAGTGGAAGTTATTGAAAAATAACATTATTTTTGATCAATCAAATAATTCTGCTGAAAAACTGAATGTTAACAGTTGAAGTTAGGAAGCCTGAAAAATTGTTATAATTTTTCAAAATTGATCTTTACACTACTACTTAATCTAGTTTATTTGATCTCATGAAAAAAAAAATCGCACTTCTCTATTACATTTCTGAGTTACATAGTTTTTGCATTTTGATCCAAGCACGTAATTCTCAAATTGAACAGCAGTCATTTATGTTTTGGATTGAAAAATCTTTACAGTCTCCAGGGGGTATTTATCTTGATTTGATGGGATTAATGTTCTTTGGCAGACAATATAAACAATCTAACTGTCAAACTACTTATAAAAAGTAATAGAAGATAAAATGAGAAATATTTTAGCAACACTGAAAACATTTATTTACAGATTCCTAAATTCTACAGTAATCTGCATCAAAAAAAATTGAGTATAGTCTCTCAGTTTAGATCTGTGTACAGCTAATTTAAGTCTTAATTGTCAGGTATTTTCATCAGAATTCCAATATTAATTTATTTCCCCCAGTGACACTATTTCTGTTCTACAACTACAATGTATAATAATTCTATTATGTAGTAAGCATATTTTTTGGGTTACCTTCCCTTTTTTTTTTTCTGAGCACAAGATAAAAATCTACTGCCTTGCAAGCTCATTAAATTAGTGGCAGAAGTCATGACATCCATCAATTCTTAATTTTTGTGGCTGTTTTTAAAAGCTCAGTGACATTGAACAGAAACAGAGATATGCAGAAGTGTCTGATGATTTCAAGAGTACATGTATTCAGACTTTAAATGCAGCAAATTAACAAAATCCATAATTTTTCTACATTAGCTTGCCATTTTACTCTGCTGCATGCATAGAATGCAGTAGTAATATGGCATGCAATAGTGGGTATCACTTTGGTGATATTACATACAGATCTGATGACCCAGATATGTAGGAGGAATAAAAAAATGCTACAGCAGATTTTTTTTTAATAATCTGGAGAGTTATTTAAAGATTCTATTAGCCTTTAAACTTTTAGACTTGGTGAAAAAACACCGCTAGCTACTACATAGAATGCATCTTGCTCTGAACTAAAAAGACAAAATCCAATATTAGAGGACGGTTGTGCATCTAATCAAGCTAATTTCTGTGCCATGCCTTCCCCCACTACTCAGTAACTGCAGTGCATAAATTCAGAGAACTAGAATTGGCAACAGTGTCTTAAAAGCTGGGAGGAGGTGTTGACTCCCTGGAGGGCAGGCAGGCCCTGCAGAGAGACCAGGATGAATAATAGGCCTGGGAATCACCAACCCTGTGAAATTCAACAAGGGAAAGTGCTGGGCTCTGTACCTGGGATGGGGCAACCCTGGGTGTATGGACAGACCAGGGAATGAGGTGCTGGAGAGCAGTGCCATGGAAAGGGCCCCGGGGTCCTGGTCAGTGGCAAGTTGAACATGAGCCAGCAGTGCCCTGGCAGCCAGGAGGGACAACCCTGTCCTGGGGGCATCAGGCACAGCATCACAGCCGGGAAAGGGAGGGCTTGTCCTGCTCTGCTCTGAGCTGGGGCAGCCTCACCTCCTGTGCTGGGGGCAGGTCTGGGTGCCACAATGTAACAAAGACATTGAACTCTTGGAGAGTGCCCAAAGGAGGGCAATGAAGACGGTGAAAGGCCTTGAGGGGAAAGCATTTGAGGAGCAGCTGAGGTCTCTTGGTCTGTTCAGCCCATAGGAGACTGAAGGGAGCCCTCATGGCAGTTACAGCTTCCTTGTGAGAGGAAGAGGAGGGACAAGCACTGATCTCTGCTCTGTGGTGACCAGGGACAGGACCCAAAGGAATGGCCTGAAGCTGTGTCAGGGGAGGTTTAGGTGGGGTATTAGGAAAAGGCTCATCGCCCAGAGGGTGTCTGGGCACTGGAACATGCTCCCCAGGGAAGCGGTCACAGTGCCAAGCCTGACACAACTGAGAAGTGTTTGGACAACACTCTTGAGCACAGAGTGTGACTCCTGGGAATGGTGCTGTGCAGGGTCAGGAGTTGGACTTGATGATCCTTGTGTGTCCCTTCCAACTCTGGGTATTCTGTGATTCTGTGAAACTGATAAAATAATTTGTGAGGAACCAGTATGACTAAGAAATCAACCTCCAGAAAATAACCAGCATATACTCTGCCAGGATCTCCAAGAGAGAACATCCTACCACGATGTATTAAAGCAAGGTAATTTAAAAGCTTTAACACTGATTTTCATTTGGAACATTACTAACTTTATCACTGCTTAACTTGATACCTGTCATGTATGGTTTCAATAGTGTTCAACTGTACAATTAGACTCTCGATATGTAATGGTAAACTAAGAGTTCCTGAAGATTGCTTCACAGTTGGTATGATTACACCCCAATTAAAATGTTTTGACATGTTAATTTAACTGAGCTTTTGCATTTGATTTCATGGGGAAATTGCTTACAACAAAATCTAAAGATCTTCTCTGTTAATCATATATTTGTAAGTACTGCTGTATGCTACACCAAATAAATACCTATGCCAAGTTACCTTAAATCTGTAACTTGAACTCCTCAGAAGACCAAAATCTTTCTAGTAACAAAAATAGAATACATACATATTTTTACACTTATGTCTAGTACCTAGTGCATGATTCTATATACTCTTCACAGCAATATTTCTTCATAAAACAGCATTTGGGAAACAAATAACAAGCATAATAGCACATATAATTTTTTACTGACTAACTTCAAAAACAAAACATTTTTCATACTCCATGAAAAGTAGGAAAGAGATAAGAAAATAGTTATGTAGAGCACCTAATACAGATATGAGACTGACGAAGTAGAGAAAAGGAAAGCAAAAATCAGATTTAATGGAATTTCCGATGGGCAATACTATTTTGGGACTTCTAAAAGAGTAATATCAGTCAGCACATGTAGAGAGAACCAAGAATAACTGTTTTCATTGGCTTACTCCACCAGTCAGTTGAAAATCTTGCTCCAGGAACAAACAGGAAGTGAAAAACTCACTATGTGCCTTCTACGCTAACAGACTGAAAATGTCAGCACCAAATAGCTTTAATACCAGAATTCTTTTCAGAAATGCCCAAGCACCATTGGTTTCCACATGCTTTCACTAGGAAGGTGTTTAAAACCCTACTAATTTTGGGGGGATGATGAAAAATGCAGTCCCATTAGTACATTGAAACCAATGTGCTGAGTCATACTATGCAATTAACAGAAAATTAAGTTGGAAGGTACATACTGGTCCATACTGCCAGCCAAGTTCAATCTTATTCATAACCCAAAGTTCATGGATGTTCTCTGCTAATTTTTCTCTAATCCTTTCCAGGTGGGGAGGCAAAACAATCTAAAGAGAAAAGAGATAAGAGAGGAAGAGGCTATTACAAATAAATTGCTTGACATCCCAGCCAAACTTTCATAACAAAGGCAAGCTTCGTGCAAACCAGATCTCTCAATAAATCCCAAGAATAAAACGAGTTTGGGACAAGGTGCAAATTCAATGAAATGAAGTAAAATAGGCATGTAATATGTGTGTGTTTAAGAAGGAAAATGCAATCTTTTATTTCCATACCTGGCTAGTATCTACAGGAACTGGAGTGAAAGCTGCTTGTGACAGAGAGACAGTGGGACCCAGTAGGTCTCTTGTGTAGCTACGATCTTGTTTGTACTCTCGGCTGTGCTCCACTTTCAGCTTCTCTTTTGGTAGGACAGCTTCAAAGCATGGAGCATATCCAGGTGGAGGAAGGAACTTGAACTCTCCATGGCGACCTCCAAGCAAGAAACGAACCCTGTAAACATCAGAATTATTTTAGATAACCAAGACAACTCTGCTGGAAAGCCTAATCAGTCTCTAAGCCTAAAGAATATTAAATGCTATTTTAAAAAGAGGAAAAAAAAGGAGTGTGGAAGTGTCAATATTGCAGCTTCTTTTCATTGTTTACAGTTCAACTTCCTCTAACTGCTGCTGGAGTTTATGATCTAGGAGGTCAAAAAAACATTGGAAAAGTAAATGGTTCTTTTTTCTAGTTAATTTTACTTCACTGAAGGCATTTCAAATCTTGAGACCAATAATCTCTCAGAGAGAGATTAATCAGTTTACTCAGTACACCTATAAAGTAAGCAGCAGCCTTTTGAGTCTCCAAAGGCAGAGATTAAAACCCGGAGTAATCAATCAAGCATTTCAGAACTCTCTTCTTTGAGGAGGTCTCCATTCAATCTCATTTGAGAAATGAACCTAAAACCCTGTGGTTCTTTCCTTTCTCTCAAAAAACACTAAATCCTTAGGACACAATACAAAAACTCCTAAATTTCCTCTCCTAAAACTTTTATTTATCATATTAATAGAAATCCAGTCAAAAGCACTCTTTCATTCATGACAAAATGATAAATATGTCATGGCCTTATATTACTGAAAATTTCAGTTAGTGAGGTAACAATGGTGTAGCAATGATATAATACCAACATGACATAGCAATGACATAAAACTGAAAAATTTTCCTGGAACATTGCCATCCCAAATGGACCAAAATCATCAAAAATCTAGCCTTAAACTGCAAGAATTTTGTCTCTTTTTTGTTTACTGAGCATCTTACAAGATTTTTGTTAATGCTATGCCAGTACACACTCAAAAACTGCATGTAGCACACAAATAATATCTGTCAATAATTTTTCTTGTAACACAAATAAAGCATGCAGGTTTATAGTTTTGCATTTTGTAGCATGCAGATCTATAATTTTACTACATTTTACCTCCTGTACTATCAAAAGCAAAGTCTAAAGGAGTGTATTTTGCATCTGGAATAAGAGGTGGGTGTGTGCTCTGTGTGATAGCTTCTGTGGAATTCTTTGAATGATTCCTCAGAGAGCATTGGTCTGCTTCCAACAAAAATCAGCTTTCAGCCTTCACCTTTGCCAGTTCTGATAAAGTTAGCTTCCCCACTGGAACACCCTGCAATCTTTTTTAATATTATGGTCTCAAACTGCTCAGTGCATGGAAGCAGATGTTTGGCACCTCAAGTGTGACTTGAAATTTTATAGAAAACCAGTACAGCAACCAGAATACAGATTTAATTCATATTAACTCATGCTGCAGCAAAGGAAGTGTATGACCACTATTTCTAAAGATGAGTGCAGATAATGCCTCTTTAAATAATAGTTACTACCTCATAACAGGTGAGTTAGGGAATATATATTTTTAATATTAAAGGCTGATGCAAAATACTGCCCTGGAGTGAATGTGTAACAATGTGTCAGCAAAGAAACTATTAAGAAGGTGTTTCTAAGGTATGTCTGCTAACCACCAGAATACACTGGTGTGCTGAAAAGCAACAGATGCACTGTGTCTTCAGGACTTCTTTGTAGCTCTCACTATCCAAGAACTGGAACTTTGCCAAGAAAAAGCAGATGTCAGAAAGAGAAATGAGAGCAGAGAGCCAGGGAAATATTCAGCATATTCATCTCTACAGAAAAAAAAAAAGCAGACTTGAAAAAAAACAAAAAAACACAAACAACTCCATGGGATGCTAACTTTATTCCTGCAGAAAAGCTGACAACTGGGAAGAAGAGGCCATCTATGTTGAAGTTTTCAAACATTCCTTGAACTGGCTGACCATTTATTCGGAAAGAGATGCTGGGGGCACTCAGGTCCAAACAGCAGCTAATAACATCATCAGTTCTTAATAGATGTTGGTTGGGAGAATTTACTGTTCGTGCTACACAACCTATGGAAGTAACAGACACACATTTAGTCAAACTTATGAAAACTGCACTGGTTTTCACAACAGCCTAAAAAAGAGAAAAACATCACTATAGAGCAAGAACACATTAATACACAAATATCTAACCTATGACATCCAAGACCTTGAAGATTTTAAAATTAATCTTTAAGATTTTAAGTTTGCAATATAGTGAATAGCAGCATGCAGTCATATCAACACAGCTATTTCAGTTATAAATAATAAAAATCAGTTACATTTAATGTAAGTGAAAATAATTACAGATATCCCTATAAACAGTCAAAACTGAGAAAACTACATTTTATTCTTTACATTACAGAAGTGTAAACTAAAAACAGCCATTAGTACCTAATATAAAAATTAGTATCCTTTTCTAAAGAATGCTTCATTATTTAGACAAAGAAAATTATCTCCCTTTGAATTATTTATGGAAAATTCAGTACTCCCTGTTAATGGCCACATCATGGTACTCTTCCAAAACTTGTATGAGATAATATTATTTGGTTTCATAACTAAACTGCAAACCAGTATTTTTCAACAATATACAAAGCTGCATTTTTAAAGCATCTATATTTGGTAATATATTTTTTTTTAATTCTAAAGGATTATTCTATCTTACATCAAATTCCATTTACACAAGCACACCTGCTTCCCAAGAGAAACAAGCTAAAGAATTCAGAAATAGAAAGTGATTGTGACTGAAATTTCCTGCCATCTACAGTAAAAAATTTTTGGGAAACCATGGAAGCTGTTTGAAAACATGTCTACACATGTTTTCCAAAAATAACTTAGGCACTGTCTGCAAGAGATAGGCCACGATGCATACTAAGAACAGAGCACTAACTTTTTAACTAGGCTGTCCAAATTTTGTACACATGAAAGACTTAACTAGTACTCTATTTCCAAGAAGTTGATGGCATAAGGTTTGAACAGAAGCAAAAATAATAAAATCTCAGTAATTTTTTACACGTGAATTTTCATGCACATATCTCCCTGACCCCTGAGGAAAAATAAAATACCAACACTTCTAAAACTCTATATATGAAAAAATGACTTTGTTATGCTGCCATATGAAAATACTGGAGCTGAGATTTAGTATAAAATAAATCACAGAAAGGAACAATTATTTAATGGCAGGGATAAGTAAACTCTAAAAAGCTATCAATGAAGAATGGATATTTCATATGCTTAAAGAATAATACTTGAGATCAGATGCAATTTTAGACACTAAAATTTAGGCAAATATATGTTATGGAGATCAATGCAAGGCTGACTGCTAACAGAAATATGTATTGGTCATTGATGAATACTCAGCAGATCAAATTAGCTAAATGCCTTTTCTGGCCCTAGGCTTTAAGGATCTGAGTTCCACTTCTCCCTAACAGGTCATTTCAGGACTGAAAAACCAAATGCAAATTATACATGATTCTCATACAGGCTTGATCCAGAACAGAAACCTGGGGGCAAAAATTATTGATGCGATTCATTAATACAGTAAATGCTTCACGCTAAGAAGTTTGTTCTTAAAATGCCATTGCACAGACTTATCAAGATGCAGCCTGGGACTGTGGAAGCAAAAGAAAGGCCGTGATTTTCAATATGCAACAACTTAAAGTTCTTCCATATTTGAGAGGTATGCATGTGTTACACAATAATATCAGTGAAGAAAGAAGACACAAATCTTTTCGAATCTACCAGCCACGTCCACAACAAATAGAAAAATTTGCAGATACAAATGTGGTCTGACTTTTTTTTTTTTGGCAGGATTACTGACTTGAGAACCACAAAAAAATATTCATTTCTTTCTGTTGTTACATTTCTGACTGAAAAGTTTGCAGTGAGTAGAAAAATAATTTTTTCAGTAATTTTTTGTTTCCTCCCTAAAAGTGACCTTAAATACAAAAGCTATCTTGGATAGCTCATTATTTTCTGGTTCTTCTGTAATAATACTTTTTCTGTCAAACTCAGTCACGACACTTGTAATGATACCATTAATTATGCATCATTTTTCCAAAGTAATTCTCACTGTATACTAGAGAGTAAGTAGCAGCTTCTTGCCTAAGATAACGCTCCAGTTGATATGCTATTATTTATTAATAAAATCCATTGCTATTTTGATTGGAAAGTTCTTTTGAAATGCAAAACTGTATTCTTTTCCAAGTATCAAGCCGCAATGCCTCAAAACTGCAAAAACTTTGGATGATGCAGCTGACTCATTAAATTATCTCTCATCTGCTTTAGAAAACCTGCTCATATCTTTATAGTGGAAAGAACTGCCAATCCAATGAGCCTTTCCCAGTTTCCAGGCAGTTCTCTAGTTCACCACTGCCCAATGATCTCTCAAAAATCAAAAGAAAAAAAATTTTCTCAGCAAGGTGAGTAAAATCTCCTTTCAAGAAGTTCAGGACTGTCCAACTGTAGGACTACCTATTCTAAATGATACCTGGGAATCTTTTCACAAAAGTTAAAAGTTGTGAAAAAGATTAAGAAAAAGAGAACAAGCTATCATTATTCTGATTTTACTGAGCTAACCCAATTTGAAGGGAGAATGACGTATTTGTGGAATCAAGAATAAATAAAAATGCTTTAGATACTGAGTTCAGCTTTCTCTAACACTAGAATCTTGGTGCATGAATTACTATTAATAAATAGACCCAAAGCAAGCCAAGAACATTTTAAAGAAGAATACCTGACCAAATGCATCATATACAAACTAGGAAGGCGATTCTGCAAGTCTTGTAATAATCAATTTCAATGTATGCAAATAAAACAATATTACATAAAAAAATACTGTTTTAAATGTATGGCAAAAAACATATTTAAAAATCTTCTTAACCTCTGAAGTATCTCTGAACTTCCAAAAACCCATAATAAAAATATGGCTTAAAAATAAAAAAAAACAAAAATCAAAAATGAAGAGTCCTATTACTTAAATCTCAGATTGTTCTTCCACTACCACATAGGAATTACAAATCTAGATGACTGTCATACTTCAATTTTTGCAGCTTTGAAGTTTTAAATAAAATTTTCAGTTACAATGAACACACAGTCCCCTTGCTCACCTACCCCCCCAAAATCCCAGGCTAAAATGTAAATCATTAGTCTACCACATTTCTTCATATAAACCAATCTTTTTCAATACACAATGTCAGTTTAAATAATATTCTAATATAGAGTACTGTTTCTGTATGCTTCATGTCTCAGACGAAATAACTGATTCGCTTTGCTGTTGTTGAAACCAAATTCACTGGGATTGCAAACACAATTATAATGCTTAAACAAAAATAAACAACAACCACGAAGTACCCAAGAGAATACCTGACCACAGATGTAGACCATCAAAGCCATAGGAATATAAGTCATCACCAACACCATTTCCTCCCCATTCTGCTCCTCCCCCTGGGTAGGGTGAGTAGCCTTCTGTTGAAGCCCAGCCCACTCGTAGATGAGTTGATTCTGCAGTCACAAAGGGCTCTAGATGGTCCACCATAAGTTCATAGTACCATTTTCTGTATTGGGCCGAGCCTTCACTAATCCCCAAGAAGATGTTGGGTCGCATGCTTAAACAGAAAGAATAAAAATAGTTATTAAAATCTTATCTCAAGGACAAGTTTAACTGCTGCGTACTTTTCATTGACTCAGATTTCAAGCTTGTTTTGTGTGATTAAAACAACAGAAGTAATTTTACTTCATGGAATTACACAGATTACCAGGTTGGAAAAGACCACAAGGGTCATCTGGGCTAACCTCTCTTGACAGAAGCAAAGTCAGGACAACATGGCCCAGCACACTGTCCTGCTGAACCTTGTAAGTGTCCAGTACTGGGTAATCCACTATTTCCCCAGCAAGATTATTCCAATGACTGATTCTTCTCATTTTGAAAAATGTTACTCTTATCTCCAATCAGAATCTCCCCAGGAGATACTTATACCCATTACCCTTTGGCTTTTCCCTGTGACTCCTGCCTGCACCTGTTCCTCTAACTGGAAAAATGGAAAAAATAGGTAGCTTCAGCTCCAATACTTTTCACTTGCACTCCCAAAACTTTATAGCCTTTCTTGATTCTATCCAGGTTTCAGCTTACTGTGCCATTTATGCTCCCATGTGAACAGTAACAATGGATAGCAATCTGTGCTCAGGACCAGTTGCAGCACCCTCTAGGCAACATTAGCTCCCAGAAGGCAGCACATTTAGTTATTTATTCATTCATTTGTTCTGGTGAAAAATGGTCAGTATATTTTAAGCAAAAAAAATGTTTACTTCAGCAACTGAAACAGTAGATGTTAAATCCTGCAAAAATAATCAGAGCTATTCACCATTTACCAACATAAGTGTACTAAGTACACACTGAAGGTTTAATTTTACATAGCAAACTGCATTCTGTAATACTGATAATCCATTCAAGAGAATAACATTTTAAAAGATACAAAAGTGAAGAGTCATTCTAATATTTCAAAATTCTCTTGTACCTCTTCCTTGTTCCAAGTCCTGTATAACTCAGTAATTTGCCATGGTTGTAGAAATCCTTAATATCAACGTGATGCTCCTACTGCTACTGGTTTTATAGTACTTCACAAGATTACTCAAAAAAGGCAAGCTACTACTGTGCTTATTCAGTATCTAGCTGAAGAGCAATATGTAGAGTCATATCTAAAGGTCATAAGGAGAAAAAAAAGGAAAAATCCTATGCTTTTATAATTAGATTTTGGGGATAATATTGAATATAGACTCTCATCCCAAAAAATCTTTCTCCAGACAGTCATGTCTGCGTCAGCTTTGTACTAAGAAAGACATTCAATCTTGAATTAAAGCCATGGAGCACAGAAGTATCCAAAATCAATACTAGCTATATTTCTTCGATGGTTGGTTACCCATATTGCACAAAATCTTTTCAACTTCTAGACTGAGCGTATGTAGTTTTCAGATTCCTCCACTAGATTGGGTTATTACTAGTATAAATATTTTCTTTCTCCATTCAGGCTGACTAATCAACAAAAATGTAGCTCTAAGCTAGTCCCAGTGTGCTTTCTGGTAGAGGGAATGCAGGGGGAGGAAGAAGGGCTGGTATGGGTGGCTAAATACAAGTCAGTGTAATAGACTACTGATCTGGTTGCTTATAAAATAACAAGTTTTATCAAGTAAGACAAATAAACTTTTCTTTAGAATCATATGGGTCGTCTTTTACCAAATGTTTAAGTATAGATACTATTCACATCGTTCTAAGTCAACAATGTATTGTCCTTAAAAATAAAATACGTTTGACAAAAGCTATCAGCCATAAAACTTATATTATTTTTAAATTATTAGCAAGATGACCTGCCTGAACACAGAAGTACCTTACAATGCTTTTTTCCGGACTTCATGATTTAATCAACCTAATCAAATTCCTCTTGTTCAAAAGAGGTTTGTGCATAGAACTTTCCAGTTCCCTGAAAAAAAAGTATGTTAAAAAACAATATCTTAGAAAGTTCCAGTAATGTTCCACTTACAAAGTTCTTTCGCTGAGTATTTTTGGATCAAGGTATACATGTCTTAGCCTAATACTAAACTTCTTCAATGATTCCTTGGTCTTACTGACTTTTGAAAAAAATACTATTTTCCTTGTAACTGCAAGAATAAGAATCTTCTCATTCACAGCTTTCTAATGCAAAGCAAAAAATATAAAGCAACTTATTTGCTTTTTCTACCACCTTATTTGTGTCAGAAAAGTCTACATTCTTTGTACAAGATCCAAAGTCATCCCAGAAGCTCAATCCTGAATTGCAAAATCATTGAGGCTGGAAAAGACCTCCAAGATCAAGTCCAACTCTTTGATCAAATGTCTTCATGACAACTAAACCACAGCACTAACTGCCATGTCCCGTCATTTCATGAACACTTCCAGGGATGATGACTCCATCACTTCCCTGACCAGTCCGTTCCAGTGCTTAACCACCCTTTCCATGAAAAAATTCTTCCTGACATCCAATCTGAAACTCTCCTGGTGCAGCTTGAGGCTACGTCCTCTTGCCCTGTCACTGGTTGTCTGGGAGAAGAGGCCAACCACCAGCTGGCTACAGCCTCCTTTCAGGGAGTTGTAGAGAGTGATGAGGTCTCTCCTGAGCCTCCTCTCCTCCAGAGTCTACAAACCAGTTTCCTCAGATACTCTTCATAAGTCTTGTATTCCAGACCCTTCTCCAGCTCCATTGACCTTCTCTGGACACGCTCCAGCACCTCAAGGTCCTCCTTGTAGTGAGGGGCCCAAAACTGAACAGAGTATTCCAGGTGTGGCCTCACCAATGCCAAGTTAAGAGAGACAATCAATCAGTTCCCCAGATCCTTTAGCTTTAAGTAGCCTCCTTATGATATGCACTGTGGGTTTTTCATGGTTTACTGCATCTAATAAATCCTATGAACTCTGAATTGTAAGTAGTATTTCTGTGTTTCAACTTTCCTTCTCAATCAGTGATTGAGATTTTTAAATACAAAAAGTTTGAGACAGAACATCCTACAGATCTTGATACAAAGCCACATTCTTTGGCCTCAGCATCAATTAAAACTCTGGAAAAAACATTAACTTAATAATGTTTGTAAATTATACTTTACTAATTTAAGATGGTACTATCTTCATCATGTTATTAATGTCTGCTTGAAGGTAGCTTCTAAAACTCTGTTAGTGGAAGGAATGGTGAAGGCAGTCTCTAATTCTAGACACTGGTGAAGGTGTTTGGCACTAAATTCTTAATTTTGACCAAAGGTGATTAGGAAATCCTCACAAGATCATACATATAAAGGCAATCACAGGACATCAGCTGACAATACTTCGCATGCACAGCTAGATCTAGACCACAATCTTTAGAAGAGACTACAGCTTTGCAGACTTAAAACAGTTTAGGACAGCTACAGCCTGTGGCAGCTCTCTCTGACCCACGTTTCAAATTTAATCACTATGGCAAAGGGAATTTAATATCCTAGTAAAATAAAATATCATAATAAAAGTTTTGAAAGTAAAAGAGATTTTCTGTAGTGGCTATTTCTTTTAAGCACAAGTTGGGTTTTTTTGCTTTGTTCATAGATGCATTTTTTCTTTTTTTTTGTACCTGCTCACATGGTTGACAAGGCGTGTCTGTAAGAGCAGATCTCTTCCTGGCAGGAGATTATCACAGATTAGATGTTGATTAGACCGCACAGCTACTCCATGACAAACACAGAGAGAACACAAAACATCCAAAACCTGAAAAAAAAGATTCTTTTAATCTTAAATATTTTTTCATTATCATGATTCATTACTTCAGGCAATGTAATGCTCTATACCTGTTACTGGAAGACATGTAATGGTATGTAATTCATCCAACACAATGATTTTATTTTAGAACAATTCTGAAATTCTCCTAACATTAAAACATTCTTCCCACTTCCCTCACAAATTGCTATGTATCAATGTTTTTGCCAAAAAGAGGGTAATTATTTCTCTTTGCTTCTTCAAACTGCTCATATACATTTTAGGGTAAGTTTCATTCCTCATTATCAAAACAGCATTGAAGTATTTGAAATTAAATTTCACATAGAAGAATGAGCTTGCTTTGTTCATCTAAATATACTTGTTTTGTCTTTACCTACCTTATGGTTTCTTCCATGTTTGTCCAAAAGACAGATAATTGATTTAATATGTCCTTCCTTAATAATGTTTAGAGCTTCTGGGCTTTCTACCAACACACAGTGTAAAACTTCTAGAATTCCTGGGGGGAAAACATAACTATTTCATTGAATTGCATATGAAGTCATAACTGTACATAATAGTTCATAATCTGTTGCTCATGAACATGAAATAGTTTAAAAAATAATTTTATGTGACAAACAAATCCAATAAAGCAGCAGCCGTTGCCTTGAAGAATCATTAGCCTTAAAATGTTTCTCTGCAATGGGGAAATAAAACAATCTCCCATGTGTACCAGAGCAAATCAACACCTGCTTTGGGATCTTCTACCTTTAGGAAAGACAAATATTGTTCATCATTATCAGTTGCTACAGTTGTGGCCACAATGAAAAAAATCAAAGAGGCTGAAGGAAAGCTGTGTAACAGTCTTAAATCTAGAGACATGTAATTCCTATTAGGAATGTACAGCTCTCATCATTATCTTCAGTTCTTTATTCAAGCCACATCTCCAAACACTCAGCTTAACCGTTGCAAAGCAAAATCCATAGCATGAGACTTCTGCTCTTTGCCATGCCCCTCTTTCTATTCAAGGAAATTGTAGCACTGCAAACTCCCCTTGATGTGGGAAAAATAGTGGTTTTGTCTGATGGTTCTGTCTCAGTGAGAGTACTCTGGCTTTTCTTTGATCCTAGAGAGGAAGAGAACATGAGCCACTACGGATAAGCTACAGCACCATCACCATTTATCCCCATACTACTTAATGTTTTTTCCAGAGGTCTGAGGGACATAGACTGT
Organism: Toxostoma redivivum; assembly: GCA_013397375.1. Taxonomy (NCBI): domain Eukaryota; kingdom Metazoa; phylum Chordata; class Aves; order Passeriformes; family Mimidae; genus Toxostoma; species Toxostoma redivivum. The sequence goes on along the minus strand of VXBI01010439.1, from coordinate 425,197 downwards.
CATAACTAATAAAGACTAGGGATTACTCAAGGACTGAAATGTAGAAAAGGTACAACAGATACAGTGACAATTTGATTTATCCAGTAAACAGATTTCAAACAAAGTATGTTGCTTAATATATTTGTAGACAAAATCATGCATATGTAAACAGAAAATGCAGGTAGATAATGAGCTAGAGGTGAACTCCCAAAGAGATTCTATAGCCCTGAAAGTCTAAGCACATGAAGCTTTAACTATAAATAAAAGAACATGCTAAAACCTGAATTTGGCAGTGGTATGATCTGTGTTGCAATAGATGTGGACTTCCATTATTCCACCATTCTATGATTCTATTAATACTGACAGTATTTTTAAACAATATTGTTTAAAAGATAGAAACCCAAGAGTCATGAGAGACAGCTAAAAGAGCAGAAGCTCTGTAGCAACACAGCAGTAGCAGAGTCCACCCAGCCTGCCAACCACATGAGGTCGGGGTCACTGATCACAGGAAAAGTACCTAAGGGAGGTTAAAAAACTGTTACAAATGGATCCTTAATTTAGAGGGGTAATCTAAAACAAGATCAACAATTTTGTGTGACACAGTGATCTGGGAATGCACAAAAATCATTACATTCAAAACATGGTACTGGACATTTGCCACCTCTCATTGTAGCACTGAAACACACATTATTAATATAAATAGTAATTCAGTATTAAATGAAACCACATAAGTGTGGCAGCGATATCCTTGGAATCTTCTGTAGGTGGAGTCATAATATTTTGCCTTAAAATAGTACACAGGGTTCATTTTGTAGTCTTAACATTTTCAATAACAGAATAAAAATACTTTGAAGATGTAAACATTCAATAATAAATGCATGTTATCAATTAGATCCAGCTGCCCCAGCACCTTCTTGAATTCATCTGAATGCTAATTACCAAATACATTTTGTTCCCTGTGTTTCAGAAAAAAAATCACATATGAGTGTACTGCGTCTCTTCGGACTGATTCACTTTTAGATTGACTACATTAAAGACAGCTAGACTCGTTCCAATTTCATTGGAGTTACTCAAGGCAGCGGAGCAGTAAGCAGTTGAATATAATACAATTAAATAGTATGATATGAAGAGTTCATGGGAAGGAGAATGAAAATTTTCTTAATGACTGACAGATGAAAGGAGGCATGTATATTCAGGACAATATGTTGACTCCTCTAAAGTCATACTGTAGAATACTAGAATAAAATGCATGCACTTAAAGAAAAATCCTTAAAACCTGGTTTTATCTGGTTCCAAAAACCTTTACTTGAAGCATATTTGTGTTAAAGAAACATCTTTGTCCAAACATTTAGGAGTCACTGGCAATCACTCTTGCACCACCTGAGCCTGGATCACAGCCCCTTTAGAGCTACACCCCACACCTGCATAGTCAGATCAAGTGTCCTTGCCAGCTCAACCCCAAGTTTCTCATAGCAGAGTCCCAATCTGTAAAATAATTTCATTGTGCTGCAATGACTGACAAAATAACAACTTAAGCTGGGTGCTACCAAGGACAGATCCCCAACACGGGAACCTGAGATCCATTCAGCTGGTTAGAGCATGATGCTAGTAACACCAAGACTGTGGGTTCGATCCCTGTACAGACCATTTACTCAAGAATTGGACTCAGATATCCCTTTTGGCACCTTTCAACTCAGAACAGTCTTTGAGTCTGAGGGCACCTAGGCTTTTATACCCTTACTGTCTCAGCATGAGAAAATCTGGGGGTCTGACTCCTGTCGTGTCTGCAAGTGTCACCTGCCTGGGTCACAGGTTCCTGGTACCTTTGCTATGCTAAGAGTCAGCACTTCAAGGCTTCTCATCTCACCCAGAGCTCAACCAGCAGCTTAACTGCAGACTGCAAACAGAGCTTCCTGCACTGAATGTATTCCTCACCATTAGATTACTAACCTGCTGTATTCTATTTTTTTACCTATGTTTTAATGCATTTAAAATTATAGTAGGGCTAGTTAATCCCATCTGGAATATATTTCAGAGTGGAAGACTAATCTAATCTTAATTTATGGATTGAAGAGACAGCTGAAACATTTGCATTGCAGCTTTGTGATATCTTACTTCTAACATGGTCTAGTCTTGGACATATATCTACTTGGACAGATAATTTTCCTTCTTTTGCTTCAGTGTAGCTTTGGAAATAGATCAATTTCTGATCTAATTTGTACAATCAATTCATAGTTGCTGTTTATATATTTAATGCCTTTGTTCTGTTTTAATAACACTTTTAGTTCCAGGACAAGAAAAAAGAGAAAAAAAGGAATTTTATAGATAATAGTTGGTAGTATCAAATTTTTATTGCAATACATTCAAGAAAACACATGCAGAAGATGTAGCTGACAACTTTAATGTTTGGTGTGATTAACAGAATGTGGTGGTGTTTCTTCCTCATAAACACTTTACCTTAGGAAAAAAAAATTATTTTAAGTTAATATATGTATCCAAGTATTCTTAGTTTAAAAGTTTAATATAAGCCAGTATTTCTCCCTATTGAAGATCTACCACTGTAAATTAAAACAGTGACTATCCTCAGCCCATCAAGCCAAATAAAGCTTAAAATCTGGCAAGCAAGCATCCCACATAAAATCACAGAATTACATTTATACACTAAAAGCTAAACCTAATGTGCCTCTCAGGATAACTAAAGCACAGCCTGATTAGCATCTTTTATAACTTACACCCTCAGAACCAGAAAAGGTCTTTAGTATCAAATCAGTTTTGGAGGCAACACAGAAGTTATGTTACCAATACAGATGGGGATGGAGTACAAGTGGCCTAGTTCCTGGCAGAAAACTCAGAACAAATGAGTATTACAAATATTAGTACATTCAGAGTTCTTGCAGCATGTCAGGAGGTTCACTACCCAGAGTAACTAGTGTCAGAATACTCTGCAGTTTACAGAATGCATCTTATACCTTACTATCCTATCATAAATAATTAAGTTTTTAATTTTCAAATCTTTTTGGTTTGAGATTAAAATTTAAAAACACATACGTACTCAATAGAAACTATGTAACACAGCATTTTTAGAGCTGTCATAAGAAATTTCATCTTGAACCTCCAAAAGTTGAGTGAAAAGCTTTGCATTATTTCTGAAAGCCCTTTCCCTGAGAGTTTCAGATGCAAAAATAGGTCTTTTAGGAAAGAGTTTCACCATTAAGATCTTATGATATACATTGAAATTAAGCAAGTTGCTATCAAATTCAATGCAAATGCATAACTGTGTGATCTTTCTCCTTAAATTAATGCTGTCATACCAAAGGTGGAGGATAGCGGAAAAATAATTTAACTTATGATTTTTATATTTTTCAAATGCTTGTTTCAGTTTAAATTCAGCTACTCAAATGCTCAATAGAGCAAGGAAATCGCAGCACCTACAGAGCAGGTTCCCCAAATAATAATGCAAACCAACACAAATTACGTTCAGTTACAACATCTATTTAGTTAGGACCACCAACCATGGTGTACCAGCTGCAACGACAGGATGATCTGCAAACCTCTAACTAGACACCCGTGCTGTAAGCAGCCATCTGCCTGAGTCACCAGCTGAGAACTAAAGCAGTGATACAAGCAAAGACTTCTATGCTCCTGTTGCCTCATCTCTTGAGCTGCTCAAGCATTCAGAGCATAAACAGACCTGGTGCATGCCAGAATTGGGAAGTAATCCTGTAGTAAGACAGGTCCCTTGCCTGAAGGACATAGATCTGCAACTAAAACATGAAACAAAACTCTGCAGAAATACTTCCAAAAAACATTGCTGTCTGGAGGGATTCACATGGGCAAATGCTTCAAAGTCTCTATACCAGTCTCAGCCCCAAGAAAAACGGAATTTTAAAATCTCTCCTAGCCCTAAGAGTTGACAAAGGGAAAAACCTTTGCAAGAGGAGAAGCATCAGTGTGTAACTGCTCTTTACAAGTGCAATCAACCATCGCAGATCTTGTCAATCAGCTTGTGAATGCTGTGCCACTTTACCCTCAGCTCTGAGGAGAACACTCCTCCCACTGACATTTGACAATATTTTCCCATGTTGTTGGTCAGTTCATCTCAGGAACAGATTTATGGCAAATAAACAAAATGCCCATGAATGTTTAATGACAAAGCTGAGGGGAACACAAACACCTTGTTTACTATAGAACACATCTGTTCTCGCAGCTGCTGCTGATCCACTGAATACAACAAAGATATTTATTAATATATGCCAAATGGTGACCTGCAATGGGACAACTCCTGGAACTACGTGGAATACTTAGCAATAGCAGGGTATTTCTCATTTATTAATGCCACTGTAAAAGGCTGTGTTATGCCTGAGCCTTTTTTTTATCTCAAATGTTTACCAGTCTAATATAAAACAAAGGACTTTTGCAATGAGGGACAAACTCCCTTCCTGGCCTGAGCACACCATGAGTCTGTGGCAGATTGATTGAGGAACGGAAAGAATCGTACGGGGAATGCAATTTCAGTTCCTGAGGAGAACTCTTTAATCAAGCATTATGCTCCTTCCAGTTCATGGAATAACACATGACACTAAGCCAAGAAGATGATGGGAATAAGTTACAAATACGTAACTGGAGAGCCATGTAACACTGTTATTGTAACTATATTTCCCATTGGTTTGACTACAAATCTTCCTGCCCTTTCAACTTGCTGTAGTATTATTTCAAAAAAGAAGCCTTGAAAGGCTCTCAAGAGGCCATCTTACAAAAAAAATTGCAAAAAGTACTTTATTTAAAGCAAAACAGTCTCAACTGCTACTGAAAAGAACATTTCTTGTTAATTTTAAGTAGAAATTCACACCTCGGGAGCAAAAGAGGTGATTAAAAACAAAATGTATATGTACTACATAGGTAAACACTGTTAGGCAGAATTATATCAATTCCATAAGACATATGTAGTTTGATGCAAATCCTGAAAAATATGCAGACTTACATAGAAAAGGGAAGATACTAGAATTAAAAAACAACTTTTACACTACAGAACTAGTATTTTATCAAATGCTTTGTTTGTCTGCATTAAGAGGTACCACTATATCCAATTGGTCAAGGAAAAATCAAGACTGCCAGTATTCAAAGTAGAAGTACAACTGAAAGCAATATGTAAAAAATGTTACAAATATAAATCTCACTTTATTAACATAATTTACTCCCTCATAATAAGAACTTCATTGTAATTAGGCTGAACAAGTGTGTTGCCAACTTTAAAGAATTTAGAACTGGTCAAACAAGGAAGTTAAAATACTGAAAAGCATACCAGAAGAGGCTTCCAGTCTTTCTAATCTGCTGATCAACCAATCAAGAGATCCAGAAAATTGAGCACAGTTTTTACGATTTCCTCGAATCAGAGCCGCTATTGGGAAAAGAGTGCAAGAGAGAGAAATTAAATCATTAAATTATAAGTGCAGTAAAATTCAAATAATTCCTGCCTTCTCTTGTCAGAAAGGATCCAGTAAGATACAGTCTTAACCTTTAATTATTGATGTTCTAGATTTAAATTTAAATAATGTAAGTGATAGTTAGAATTCAGCATAAGAAATACCTTTGATACCAGATTGACCTTTAGGGAATTTGAATTATTTTGGCTCTACAATCGTCTCAATAATCTCTACAAAATGCTCTACATGAAAAAGCCTGTACTTACACCAAAGTCAGATGCTACTATAGAAACAAGTTTCTATAAAACATTCTTGTAATGACAGAAAACATTGCAAAATCAGAGTGTGAAGCAAACGACATAGGTGATGAAGGCAAATTATTCTTCTACTGTTACAATACATTTGTTCAAGAGTAATAGGAAGTAAAACAGATATCTAGGAACTGTTTGCTATACTTTTGTCAAGGTTGTAGGGAGGAAGTGACTACTTTGAATTTGTTTCACCCTCATGTTTTAAGCTGAAGATTGAATAGACTGAATCATGCACTGACATGATGGGTACAACTGAACCGAAATCTCCCTGAACACTGCAGGCACCCACAAGCTTGCCCTGTCCTGGATTGTGTGCATCTGCAGGTATATGCATACATGCAAGCTCTCAGAGAAGCATTTGCTCTACTCCAAGAATTAAGGAACAAAGATTTCTGTTTGGTGTGTGGAATAGCGGAAACCAGTTTCCTTAAGATTGTTTTCCAGTGCCGCCAAAAAAATTATTTCAACCTGAAGTTTCTGTGATTATTTCCAGCAGCAGACAGAGACTGTTGGTCCTGCTAAGATGTAATGGCCTCTTAAAATCTATGCTTTGTTGTTGCACAAACTTACTGTATTATATTGCGACTGTGTTTTTATGCTGCTTTATTTATAAAAGGTTAAACTTAGAGACTTACAACATAAATGTGACATGAAACTATCTGCAAAGAGAAGCCCTGGCAGTTCTGTAAACTGGAAGTTTCCTCACCGGTTTTTCTGATGAGGAAAATCAAACCCTAATAGCAAAACAAACAAACAAAACCCTTTTATTTGTTGTATTATAGGAAAAAAATGTACCCTGAAATCTTACACCTTTGATTAATTATGACCACAGTTATTCGAAAATATTTGGGGGAACATCTTGCTAAGGAACACCTGTTTCTGACAGTGACTTTTTTATTGGTTATAGGCAAGCCACCCAATCTCACTGTGCTTCAGGTAGGAACATAAAATGAAGGCAGTTGTTCAGTGCTTAACACATCACTAACTTTAACTTCATAAACAGTAATGAGACACAGATGGTTTCATAAATGCTGCTCAGCACAAGTTTGTGAAAGGTTAGTATTCATTGGTTAGAGCTGCACATTAAATGAGGCACACAGACATTTAAAACTGAAAAAAAAATAACATCCTAAAGTTGCTTTTCTTATTGCCCAATACTCTGAACAAGACCAGCATTCAGTTTTAAAGAAATAAAAACCATGATGTGGTCAGTCAGACATAAACATCACATCACTGCATAAACCCCCGGACATTCTTTTGTAATGCAAAAGGATCTAGTACAAGTTCACGGTAAATGTATGTAGTTGTAATAGAGAATGGACAGATGCTTTACTAGATATATGTCAATTATTTTAAACTGAAAGACAGTAGACTTAGATTGAATATAAGGAAGGTTTTTTTTGTAATTGAGGTGGCTGAACTAGATGATCTTTAGAGGTCTCTTATGACCCAAACCATTCTAAGACTATATGATTTTTATATGTGATAGCATCCAGTCTCAGCATCTATAAATGCCTTCATTCTCATTACAGTGAAATACAACACAACATCAATGACATGACAAAAGACATGAATTCTGGCATCACAGTTTATTTTTATTTATGTGCACACTCAAAAAACAAAGTACTGTTTGCTGAAGCAAAAGTGAGCAAGCAATATCCATTTGTCATCCATGTAACTACTGTACAGATCCAGCATTATTCAGAACAAAGCAATGTACAAACTCATCATAGCCAGATCAAAGCCAGGCTTCCTAAGCATTATCGGCCAGAAGATAATGCAGTTAGAAAAGTAACATCAGAGGGCAGGAGGGGCACAAAGACTGGGAAGTCAACAAAAGCTTGTGTGTTGTTCTCATCACTACAAGTCTGTGGAAACAATATTTTGTACAAAACAGGCAGACTCCTCAGAAGGAATTTTCTAGCCTTGTCAATTGGAAATCAAGTCACTACTTCCTCCAGTCTGCACTGTGCTTAATGTAACAAGAGATAAACTAAACTTTAACAAAAAAATTCATCTCTACCCTACCTCTATGAATAACCAAACCACAGCATTTTATACTCCATCATCTACCATCTGCACCCCAAAAGGTCATCATTTGATTTCATGGAGATGTTAACTCTGGACCTAGTCTGGATGCTTTAAAATATTTATAATTCCTGACATAACTTCTTTAATTGATTGCTGATTCATCAAATAACTGCAAATGCAAAAATCTTGTTTAATTTATATTCTAAGTTTCTACACAGTGGAAATTCTTCTGTACTACAACAGTTACATACTTCTTTATTCTTCACTATTTTGTGCTAAAATTATCCAAGTAATCCATAATATGTCTTACCTAGTAATTCATACAAAGAATTCAGAATAGATTTCCATGCTTCTCCAGCTTCCTTCCCAGCTACATCTGCAAAATGAGCTGCACTGCTGTATACATTCAAGCGATCAATACATTCAAGAACAAGGTTGATCATACCCTAAAAATAAAAAAAGCTCATATCGTCAGAGGAAAAAGAAAGTATTTTTAGATGCAAACACAAAAGATTTTCAGAAATCTAAGAAAAAGAAACATAAAAGATAGCTATGCAAAACACAAAAATACATACATGAAGTCAAACAAGCAATCCCAATAGAAAATTATCCTTGATGGAGGTAATAAACATCTGCCATTTAGGATGATCAAATTAAAAGAAAAATAAACAGTATTAATGACATAATTTTAGGCATGATTTTATTCTGGAGGACATTTAGGCATCTGACAAAGTATAGGAACTATTATTACCAGAGAAATAATAGATAATATTAAACAAAATGCTTAAAGAATGCTTAGTAAACCAAAACATCCTTCAACATCAAGAGATTGTAACAGAAAAAAACTGATTCACACATAAGAAGAAAATTATGGGTAGAGCTCAAGGCACAAGGTCATCTAATTTTATTATAAAGGGAAAAAGAAGTAAGGCCATAAGTGTATTTCTTCAAATATGCAGGAAAAACAGCAGATCTAGAGAGATTATGAATATAGCAAATAGTTTGACTCTTAAAGGATGAAAAACCCCCACTGCAACCATAATCTATATTAGACATCAACCCTACACATACTGTGAAAGAATACTTGCAGACAACGTAGTGAAAAATCAGGAGTAAAACTGAGAAGTACCTCTTCTTGGAAGAGGTTCTGGCGATTCTTCAGTGCTCGGAGCCTGTTTTGTTTGTTTTCATGCTCCAAATGTTCATCAGGGGGGTGAAAGTAGCCAATCAAGTCCTGAAGGCTCAGACTGACTGACTCAATAGGCAAATCGATGGTGGAAGACTTCACTTTCTTGTTGAGAGAATCAAGGCCCCTACAAGAAGATGCAAAGCCTCCTGAGAATTGAAAATTAATTTACTTTCTCATTCAAAGTCTTTATTTATTTAAAAGTAAAGTTTATTTAGATGCCAAAGCTCATTTTCTGACAGCAACTTGTCAAAAATTATTTGTATCTGCCCATTCTCCATTTAACCACCTACCCCTCCCTTCCAAAACAAAACCTGAAAGCAAAACCTGAAAGATTTTATTTCTGGTATTTTTTTTTTTTTCAAATCCAAAAACTACATTTTAATATCCTACCTACAGATGCAGCAGTTTCACAGGCAGAACAGAAGGTGAAGAGAAGTTATTGTAAACTGGTATAAAGCATCATGAAACTAGAGCGGACACAAGTTAAAGAGACCAGTCCTGCGGTGCTGTGGAGAGTCCAGATTGCCCATGTAGGCTCTCAAACACATTTCTAATCTGTTCTTAAGCCCTTTTCAGTGTGGAAAGATGCAACACTTCCACACACTCTGTCTCAGCACTTCAATAGCCTTATAGCTTCCTTGATACTCAATTCAAGCTTGGCCTTGCTGAAGTCTATGAACATTCCCTCTTAGAAGTTCTCATCCATGTTACACCTGCCCCTTGCTCAGCTGAGTCCCTTTGCAAATAATGCAAAATTTCAAAAAGATAGCTACAAAAGTTATCTTTAAAAGTTAATTTTTATTGTGAGCATGTTGTCCAAAGAGCAATTTTTTTACTGACTTCATGAGGAAGAATGGGAGCATACACTTAGACAAATAATTTTCATCCTCTTCAATTCAGTTTTTTCTTTTTGAAGTAACATCCTGCCAAATCTAAACTGCTAAACACTGCCTTGGACTCCCTGTGCACTCCACAAAAATCTCCACTGTAATTTAGTAATACCTTGATTTGTGAAACCTTATTATTAAATTCCCTTTCTCTGTCTTTATCTTTTATGGCATTCTTAGAAGCTTCTGTGATGGTGTATTATTTACAAAATTACCTAGGGCTTACATTTCCTTTGTATTTCAAATTTCATACTGTAGACAATTTTCCTGACAGGTGATTTTGTCCTGTTTTTAAGTACCTTGTTTTATGTTTTTCAACAAATTGAGATGTCTGTGTCTTTGTCTGTGCCCTTTCTTAGGACATGGTTGCTTCAGGTCACCATCTCCCACACTATCTTTTTCTTGTGACAAATGAGTTCTTATGAAATTCTTATCATTCCACACAGTGTTACTGCATATCATTCTTTTTCTAATGCAAGCTACACTGATGAAAGGGCCTTTCATCAATTACTGAAATCACAAGCATTTGAGAATTAGCATTTTATCAGCATTATATAGGAACAGGAAGATAAATGCAAATTACATACATCTGACAGATTTTTAAATGGCTAATTATTATAAAATACAACACAACATTTTTCATGTTTCAAAATATTAAAGAAACAAGTAGCATTAAAAGGGAACATATAATCAATGTGTAATGTGAGGGTAGAAAGAAGGTATAATTGTAAAGAAAACTTCTTGAGACTGTGTATTTCTTCAGTATATTTGTGTTTTTTACAGATCTATCGTTACACAGTTATCTCACTCTTCCAGGTTTTTCAAGGAAGATCACCTTTAAAAGACATACTTAGAAAAGAAAAGGCTACATGACTTAAAGCAAATTTTGGCAAGGAAAAATATCTTTTATAGTTTGTTTACATTTTCAGTATATTTATGCATTTAAATCAAGATTGAGCAATAAATTAATGTTAGAAGACAGAGAAAAAAAATGACCAGTATCTGTCAAGGTACTTATCTGCTGATTCACAAAGAACTGACATAAAGTCCAGTTTGAGAAAAAATGATCTATTTTTTTTTGAAGGATAAATTCTTCCCTGTTGTGTATATGGCAACTTTGAATAAAACTGAAGAGGAAAAAAAAAAAGTGGTGAAAAGATAGTTCTAAAAGCACACCTTATGAACCTGTTGAAAAGGAAGACTGTACTACGGATGACACGTGCTGTACGGGATTCTTCATTCTGAGATCTGGACAGTGTTAAACCATCATCCATGTGCCCTTCATGGTGCATTATTGCCTGAAAACAAAAGCAAGAAGTACTCACTGCAAAATGAGATGCTAAATAAGAAGTGTGAAAACTCACATAGGAAGGCAGGCTAGGAAATTATGAAGTTACATACAAAAATAAAAATTTTATTAAAAACAGATAATTCCATGGTTTAGTTTCTCATGCCCAAGGACACATCTGCACTGAGGTTTAGTGCCATAATAATCTCAGAGCCACAGCTTTTGTAAACAACATACTTTATTTTAATAAATAAATAAAATCTGAGAGGTTTTCATTGGTTGGTTGTTTTCATCAAGATTCAAAACACTTCCTTTATAGAGTGGCAAACCCCCAGAGCAGACAAGGTCATAACATGTATTTGTTACTGATCCTCATTTCTAAGGGTGTTACTGGCCTTCTCTGACTATCCTTTGAGTCATTTCAAGTAACTTTCAAGTCTAGTTCTCACTGCTCTGAAAGTATCCAATCCAATTCACATAAATATTTTAAACCTCTGCTCTAACTGTGTAGTTCTGGTACCTAAAATAGCCATGGAAAACACTACAATGTTAAGTTGCAAAAGAATATTTTCCCTACTTTATGATGCTGAGCTAGCATTCAGCTTGGCTGTGATTATTCTATAAATAAAGAAATCTCTCAGGACTCAAGACTTGAATATTCTAGCCCAAAAGGTAATACTCTTATAATGTAGAAAAAAAAGACTTTGAACTAAAAGCCTCCTCAGTCCAAACTACATTGATGAAAGGCATCTTAGCATATTCTATAGGTTGTTACTAATACTTTAGTTTGAAATCAAATTTATCCAAATTTATCAATATTTGTGAGATAATTTCTACAGGTAAACACATGGACTTTGTCAGGCCTTCAGTTTGAGATGTCAATACACCACTTAACTTTTCAATGTGACTGAAAAACCCCACTCTTTCATCTGGCAAGCATGCTTAAAATATTTGAAATCCAGAAATTAGCTGGCTCACGTAGCTCCCTTCATTTCCCAATCCCCTAGCCCCCATCCACCTCATCAGACTGTGAGTAATGAAATCCATTCCTATTTACAGTCTTACCTTTCGCTGCAGAGAACCCATCCTTACAGACTTTGCATCAGCAGACTGGTATGTGAGCCATAAGCCTGTATCTACATGTTGTATGAAGCATATTGAATCCCCATACTTTATTTCAGGTGCTCCCATTCCATCCACCTCTTTTCTTGTCCCTATGTCCAACTTTTCCTGATGAAGAAAAAAATATATACACAAAAAATAACCAACATGTTCATATTCACATAAAACAACAAATATTAGGAAATTGTCCAGAACAGGACCTAAAAGAAAATTTAAGATCCTTCTATAAAGATATTACTAAAACCATGGGATAGTGTAACTTTTAGGTTAAGACAAAGAGAAATCCCATCCGTGCAAAAACCTAGCTTGGTACACTAGAGAAGTTGTGTGTATCCATTTCACCTGCATAGGAAAAAACTGGGATCATAACTGACAATACATGTCATTACTGAAATATAAGAGCTTGCAAAACAACCCCAGATACATTAACTCTTCTAGCTGAGCCAGAAATTAACCTCCACAAGCTTTTTTTCTTGAGCATTTGGGGTTTTTATCCGGCCTGGCAAAGATGAGCTCCATTGAACAATCATTGAGAGATGGCCTTTACCCTGTCAGTGCCCAGCAATGACTGGTACTTCTGGAAAAAGCAATTCACTTCTGCATGACTGGCCCACAAACTATTAATGGCATGACAGCACGTAATTCCAGCTGGTGTCCTGTAGAGACAACAGTTGTTTCAGGAGAGGAAATGTAGTATCCCAAACAATGTTAGAGTTTGTGGCTCTTATTTGAGGCATTTCCCCAATACCTGGTCTTCCTAAGCACAAACTGCTTCTGAACAGACTTCAGAGTATGAACAAACATCCTGCTTTGTGGCAGATCACCTACTTAATCTCTCCAAAAACATATGGTTCAACTGACGGCTATACTTTTGGCTGTACATTCAGTATGCAACAAGATCCCCTTAACCAAGTACAGCTTCAACATTCTGGGATTCTCCTGATCAGCAGATCTTCCTGCAGCTACTCAGAGTAATATTACAAACAGTGAGACAAAAACTTCTTCCTGTTCTACCAGTCTACCATCAGGAAAGATTAGAAGAATGAATACTTCATACACACATGCTCTGACAATGTGGGAAGACAGCTTCACAGTAAAAGTTGAGAAAGATTGGGGTTTGTACATCAACAAACAACAAATTCTAATTGATTAAAGGTTTTTTAAACCATTTTTTAAGTAAAGGGAAACGTCCTGGAACGAGATTTTCAGCCTACAATCATGAATGCATTTTGAAGCACTTGGGAAAAAAAAGTACAATCGTATGAAGGTGAAATTCTTATGATTCCTTTTCATAACATTAATTTTTCAGATATATTATATTCATCAATTCAGCTTGTTTTCTGATTGTTTCTGGATACAGATGTCAATTTCAGTAACAAGTAAATGACTTTCAGTACTTCTTAAGTGCTGAAATTCTTACTAAAATCTTGTCCATTGATACATGGTAGTAACTAATTTATTAATAAACTAATAATCCAATTAGAGCTATTGTATGCCCCTATTACCTTACTAACCTATTATTTTGCTCATATCATTTCTCTAAATGTTGTATTCAATTCTTTCAAAAGCTAGCACAAATAACCTGAATGTAGTAACAGTTGGAAATTGAAAAGCTACTTATAATATGACATTTCAAACAAATGATGATACAGAAAAAAAGTAATTAGATCCTGATTTCAAGCTCCAGTTTTTTTGAATTCTCTTTATAACTACGAGATATTGTGAATGCATACTGTGCTTCTACATTGTAAGATTTTCTTTTTATCAGGTCTCACAATTTCTTAAAATGTGACTATAAGAATGCATGAATTTTCTCATAAAGCACTGTAAATAAGATGAGGGATCATTAACTTAAAGCATTTTTGCATTCTTTGTTAAAAATCTACTGGCTGTAACAGAGAGTGAAGGGGTTTGATATTGAAATTTTCATTCCCATTAGAATTAAATTTAGTTGGCATAAAAATTGCAGTGCAAATAATTTGTCAAACAAGATCTCTGTTCTCACTGATGTAAGTGCACTAAGAGCTCTGAGTGTATGTTTAAAGCCCAGATTGAAATCAATCCCAGTGAGCTCTGTCCTGCAAAATAAATTTAGTAGCCAGGAAAGCTATTATAGTGTCAAAGTTGAATTACACGTAGGAGAGAAACAGAAGACTAGAGGATGGTGTAGGAGCAGCAGGCATTACACCATTAATTTGGGAACTTCAAGACAGATTTTTGTGGGAGTGAACAGGGACCACAAATTATTTTATAAAGGGGAAGATTCAAATGGAGTGCTCGGTTCATATCAATAAACAGCAGGTAGTTGAGAAAGTACATACAACGAATCAATCTCATTATCTACAGTACAATAGTTCATCAGTGAAAATGGGGATCTGAAAAATATCAGAAATCACCATGACACTAATTAATAATGGTGCATTGGCATAGACATTACATGTTCAAGTAATGTGCAAGTTTCCAGCCACACTCTTCTCACATACGTAACCTGTCATTACTGAACCATCTGCTAATTCTTCCTACAGCATTTTTACAAAGAAAACCTTCAGTTTTATTTGTAGTCTAGACCCATTCTCAGATGATCAACCTTGTCTAAACAAGGATCTAAAAATCTTCATTTAATTACACTGGACCAAACAGCAACAAGTGGGTTTTGCAACAGTCTGTAAAGCATCTCAGTGCTGCAAAACAAGAATGCATTGGAAATGAGCAGACATATTGAACAATAAGCCAGATCTTCTCCAGAAGGCTGTCCTCTTTGTCAACAGTGTTTATTCCACACATACAAGAACACAAGCCAATCTTCCCACTTTTGTTGTTGGCTAAATGAACAAAATCTTTTTAAAATAGTTTCATTCTAATGTTGAAAAATTATTCTATGAAGCCTCACCTTAACCATTATTTCAGTCTAAAGTTTCTGTTTAACTCTTTGTAACATTACAAAATGGGTTGCCTTGATTAAGGCTTGTCCTTTCAACTCTCCCTCTTGTCGTCTGACCTAACCCATTCTCTCTGTGGCACACTTTCAGGACTGATATTTTAAGACCTCACCAACTGCAAGAAGCTAATTTATGTCTGCCTTTTAAGCAACATTAATATAACTTCAATAAACTTTTAGAAGAAAAAATAAGAAAGAAAAAGCTGAAGACATAAAATTAAAAACAATACCATTTTATTAAAATTTACATACTTCTGTCCTCTAGAAAAGACTACAGACGGGAAAAGCAGACTTGGTACAGAATGTACAAACATTTCTAAATTGGTAAAATTACCTTATTTCAGTGGAATAGTGATATTAAAACAATGTTCTTTATCAAAAAGAATCAATATTGAGCAAATGGAAGAGAAAAAAATCCACAAAACTTGATCTCTACAAACACAAGTCTATTAAAAGAGCCATATGCTGGGGAAATAAATTGTAGATATCTGTGGACATCCTGTGCTGAATGAAGCAGAACTACCAGAGAGAAAAAAAGAAAAAAAAATTTTCCAAATTTCAGATTCTTGAAGTGCATTTTGCATTTAATAATAATTATTAGGGTAATATATGATGACCAGAGAACAAAGGCTGATTACCAGAAAGAAAAATGAAATGACTGTTAGTTCCTCAGAAAACCCTTATCTTCTGAGTGCTGTTTGGCAACAGAAAAAAAACCCAAAACAAACAAACAAACAAACAAACATCCAAAAAACCCAAACCAACAACAACAACAAAAAAAACCAAACATATTAAAAAAACCAAACATATTAAAAAAACCAAACAAGAAAACCCCAAACAAACAAACAAAAAATCCTTCAGCATTCCAGTTCTCTTCTGGGTTATTTTTTAAATGAAGTGTGGTCAGAGAGACATCTAGTGAATTAGCTTGGAGAATTATTTCTCACAAGTTTGAGTTTTGCCCTGTTCTCAAGGTGATAAGGAGAAAGTTCCCAAGGTGATAAACATGGTCAAAAACAGGTTGGAATTCGTGAAAAACAAGTTGGAAAAATAAGAAGGAATTCACAACAAGGACAGACACCTGGTGTTTTTTCCATGGGACATATCCTGGGAGATGTTTGTCCCAGTGGACCAATGAACTACGGTTCTGTTCCGTGCATCGGAACATGCTTTAAATATGGACTCTCGGTTCAATAAAATCGGCTTCTTTTCCCAAAAGGAGTCCGTGTGCTTTGCTGTTCCTTTTGTCTCTTTTCCCTTTTATTTAAGTCCAATACCACAAATGAAGTACTGGCAAGCTAACATGTTTAAGATGATGAGCTCTTGCAAATAATAAAGTATAAAATATAAATGTTGAGCCTCTATATTTGCATGTGAATCTTCAGGTTTGAAGGTGATACATTTTCAGCACTATCTCTGCAAACATGAAAGCTGCTTTTCTTACAGTAATTGAAGTTATTACTCACACACTTGAACGAACTGATCCTTTAACACTTTCCTCTCCCTTTGTTTGTTTTTGCCTATTTCAAGCTAACTTACTATTGTGCAACAAATGGCAGCTTAACAATTCTTCCCACTTCTTTGCAGCTACCGCAAGGAAGAATTATGACTGTGGCAAAAAAAAAAGGGATGAAATTTCAGTAAGAAAGACCTAGCCACTTGAAACACCCACAGGTTTTAATGCTCTGTACTCAATAAAAAGAAGTTTAGGGGCTCCCTCTTATCCTGGGTGCTAAGTACATACAACAATATAAGTTTGGATTGTTTGTTCAAACATACTCAGAGGAAAGGAGAACCTTAATCTGCATACCTTATTTACAGAAGCCTTTCTAGCACTCCTATAATTTGAAAATTTTTTTTTTAATACTCTTTCCCAGAGAGGGAAGGGACCTAAAATTTTTTTATGCTGGTAGCCTTATAAAGGGAAACATGACACTCCTATAACAAGTCCAAAGCAGAAGACTGAATCACAGAATGGGTCATGTTAGAAAGTACCACACTGGGTTATCTGGTCCAAGTTTCCTGGTGAATCCGTCATTCTAGATCACATGACACAAGATTGTATCCAGATTTGATTTATCCTCAGCAAAACATATACTCCTCCTCTGTGGTATCTCTATAATTCTATCCAAGTAAGTAATTCGTTAAAATTAATATTGATATCCACAACATTTACATCAAATATGACCTTTGAGACTTCCAATTTCTTCCAAAATCCATATTTTAAAAAGATTAGTATTGTATTTGTCATGTGCTGATTAGCTTATATACCCCTCTTAAAATTCTCTCATTACTTCAATTGATTACCATAACAAGTTTCTACCTGCCCCAAAGCCTTTTGTCTCTGCTCTGCTCAGCATAGGATAGGTTTGGCCACTAAAAACAAATAAATGTTAACCTTTTATTTTGAGCATGGCAGAACAAAAACCATTTCAAAATCTAAAACTTCTAAATAGTTTCAAATGAGACTTCCAAATTCAGGCTGGAAAAAAAAAGGAATAAAAAGAAGAAACTTCAAATACAACATCACCTAGTCTCCAAAATACATGCACATATGCTACATAGAAAATAGAGATAAACCACCTTATTTTTATCAACAAAAGACATTCTTTATTGCTAAAAATTCTTGCCTTCAAGTATTTTTTGGACTAAATAAACCACATAACAGTAGAGCCCAGTCTACTGTTCTACTCTTTCTGGAGTACTTCCTGCTGACAACCCATCTTGAAAAATCAGGGAGTGAATTATTCTATTGCTCTTGCTTTCAAGTGTTGAAATCTATACTAGCTGCAACAGGAAGCTCCCAATATGGTTGCACTGCATTGCCCTAAAATATTTAAGCATTTCTATGACTTTTCTAATTGGCTTCAAAAAAGATACATTGTCTGGGTCTCAAAACCATCCCCTGAAGTCTTTGTTAGCAAGGTGCAAAAGTCTATATACCTGCTTTTGGGTATCTTTTCTTTCCTTATCTTCCTAAGCAGGCAAATAATTTATATATATAATTTAAATGGTACAGAGAAGTTATTGAGTAATTCTGTTTATTGCTACTTTGTATTTTAGAAGATAGTTTTTACAACAACAAAATTAATGTTGGAAAATTTTCAGACAAAATGCTACAGGTGGAAAGTATGAGAAATGAAGGATATTTAATGATTTATCATAGGATTATTCTTAACAGTTTACCCACTACAAAAGTACTGGTTTAAATTTGAAGGGCTTATCGAAGCTGTCAGAATGAAAAGTCAGACTGGTAATTTCAGATCAGAATATAGTAAAGTATATGCTAAGAGAAATCCTGAATTTCCAATTTAATTTCAGTAACTAACAATATTATAAAATTTTCCTATGTTAGACAACAGATATAAACAGTGAAGCAGCAGAGAATTTAATCAGAAAAACAAATTAGAAATTAGTATACTGCTCAAAAGTGGGCAAGCGGTACAAAAAAAAACCCCAATCCAATCAACAAAAAAGCAACAAATTAAGAAGAAAAAAGATATAAAGAAACCCACAAACAGACAGGCAGGCAGCAATACATAGAGAAAGTATGATAAAAGAAGCTTTCTAGTTATTGATTATACTGCATTTTGGAATTTTTTTAATCAGTGAAAAGAAGAAGGCTCCAATAATTAAGGCAATAACAACAAACAGAAAGTATCGAAATCTTGCTTTCTAAAGAGATTGGAATTATTACTAGCAATATTAATGCTGCACTGATTCCATACCTTGGAAGACCGAAAACAGAATGCTGTAGATTTTACATCTGCCTTCTCTTTGTCTGTAAGAAGAAGACTCTTGTCATCCAGGAGACTTAAATATTTTCCTGTTGTTATATGTCTTAGTCTGAATGGCTGTCCCCATCTAATGTGGCTGCCACTCCACCTAAGAGAGTCCATAAAAAACATTTATTAAAAAAAAAAAACTTAACTACTGGCAAAAATATTTTAAGCAAAATATATTGCCAACTAGTTGATACAAAACATAAAATTCACATCTTGGAGTATCAGCAAGAAAGTGGGTGCTTCATGGTTATCCCCTACAAAACTATTCTAATAAATAATCTTAAGGTCTTCCTTTGCACAAGCTGCCTTTGTTCAGACTGAATTCCTCTTGAGAGAAGGTACAGACCGCCTACAGAAAAGGAGGCTTATGCTGTACACAAAGAGTTTAGATCTGCCAGTTCTCTCTCCAATATTTCATCTACCAGCAGCTGCCATTCTTCACTCTCCCAGAGATCTTCTAGCAGTCAGGAGATTTTAAGCAGACTTTAAATGATGAGCAAAAATAAAATAGCTAAAGAAAAAAATAAACAAATAGAAAACTTTCTAAAATAAATATGAAAACTTATTAAGCAAAAAATGGCCCATATTCTATACAAGGAAAAAAGGCAAAGCTTATCTAAGCTCCCTAAGAATTACTCAACTTAAAACACAGGTCATAGGTTTCCAACTTCTTGCCCTAAACTGAAAATTCAGCTCTGATGTTCCTCCTGTTTAATTCCTGAAGATAAACTTGTATAGGGCTTGCTAAGGAGTATGTACTTCACAAAGGCTTTTCAGATTGGAAAACTGTCACAATTAGAATATTTTCCTAGTCTTCACAGAACTTTCTTCAAAATATCTTCAAAAGTTTGCACTTTAGATATATGTTAATGCTGCATTTTGGAGAGGAAATCATGCATTTATTCTGTATACGTATTATGTATATGTTTTTTTATATATCCACATGGAAGTCTGAAAATCCCTTAAGTTTGTATTTATACAGGTTTAAGTTAAATCATTTTCATTTTCCCTGGCACACAGATCTATTTAACACCAATACCCACTTGTTTAAATGTGTCCTCTTTAGACATGGCCATACTGGATGCAAAGTGTGCAAAAACAATTTGGCAAACATTTTCAAAGTGCAGTTTTTTTAACGCTTCTGTTTTGCAACAAGATTTATTACACTTCAGTGATTAAACTTCTAAACATTTTCAGTTATTGGGTTAAAAAGAACAGAAGAATAAAAAGGTTTTCATCATCAACTATTTTCTTTTGAAAACTAGAGTCTCTTCTGTTTAACTTGAGGGAGCTTTGGGATAGAAGGAAATATGGAAGCTTTGTATCTTAGAAACATTTATCTTCTTCTGTCTTCTGCACAGTGAAGTCCATATACTCCACACAAGTACATCTGAGTCCAGTGTTCTATCATAACTTCTGTTTCTCTAGTCAGTAAAATGTCAGGTCAAAATCTCAGCTATTGTGTTGCCAAGTCTGGTAAAATACATCTGTTCTGCACCTTTTATATTACAGGTCATGCTGGGGAGCTGCCTTTTCTCTTGTCTCATTCAATTTTCTTTTGGCCCCAGTAGCTACAGACCATAAGAACAAAAAAATGGTAGCGTAATTGAGCCATGCTTCTAGTTCATGCCTGCAGGATAGGAAAAATAACAATTCATGTGCACTTACAAAAAAAGCCTTTTGAGCAGGAAGTATCTTATGAAACCATTTCTAACTACTAAAAATATTTTTTGCAATGTGAGAGCATGAACTCTGCCTTTTGGGAAAGAAAGCAATGCTGAGCAGTAGTATTTGGTGTCCCATGGCAGGGCATCCCAAGGGCATCTGTCTGTGTAGACTGCCCAGGCAATTTTTTGAGAGTTCTCCACTAATAAACAGAGTTGAGAAAAAAAAAGTTCCTTTAGAAACATGTAAAATTCACATAGCATTATATCTGCAGTCATGCTGGGAAGGACTACAACTGATAGAGAACTTCAGGCATGCATACGCAAAGCTACAAATTGAACTAGTCACACGAATATTAATGGACAGCAATTCAGCACCGAATGTATATAGCAATTAGGATATCATACAGGAAAATAGGTTGATGAGGGAAGTATAGGAGAGAGTGTTATTCTTAGGGTTTTATCTGGTTCTTTTTTACCTGGTAAGAAAATCCTGTTTTTAAAAAAGAAAGATTATCACTCCCTCTGTAATAATTGTTTTGACAGTTCTTACAATTTCCCACAGTCATAAATGTTTACCCTTCAAAAGTTTGTATACAATGCCTGTCAAAGTGATATATATGATGGTCATAACAGAAACCTGTTATTTCTTGGATCCCGATGTTGCTGCAGTTCTGCTTATTAGGGAAGTAAATGTCATGGGGAAAACAAAAAGCCAGAGATCCTTCCAGTTTCATTGTTGTTGTCACCGTCTCAAGGTCCATTTTAGTCCAAAGGAAAAATCTCCCTGCCCTACCACTGACATTTAATGTCATCATATTAATAAAATGCACACACAGAAAACAGTATCACTGGAGTGTAACCTTTTCATAAGCTACTCTGATTTAATCTCTAAAAAGCAATCATTTATTCCTCACTAAAAACTTTATCACAAGCACAGATCATAATATGATTTAAATTCAGTTTTACACTGCAATTACGTCAACCAACAAGGCACAATTCCTTACTATTACTCCAAGATTTCCAATAATTCATTATTGAATTTTTTATTTTAAATTTTTTATTTTAAAGTCTTTCAAATGGCTTAAACAAGCTGAGGGAGGAATGTCACACATGATTTTTATTTTAAGGAAACCAGTTCTGGTTTTTGTCATTTATGTGCTAAAAATGTAAATTGTGAATTCACTGACAGCTATAACAACTTTAAAAAATAATCAAAACACACACTCTGTCTATAGAAACTTGTTTTGTATTTAATGAAAGTCCTATAAAGCATTTTTAAAGGATTATTTTAGTTTTACTCATACAGATTTAAAATTATTTTGATTTTATATGATTGCTCTTGCTATACAAAAAAATGTCCCGCCAAATGTCCTCCTTTTTCTGTGGTAGATTTTACTTACGCAACTCTTAGAGTCTCTAGTCTCCAAAGGGAACGAGCATGAATGGACACAGCACCACCTTCATAATGGACAGTTCTGAAAAACAAGCAATGGCACAGACTAAATGTTCAGCAGAATTCATCATCATATGTGTTTGTTCATTTAACAATATCTCTCATTGTACGATTGTCAAAACAATTGTTGCATTTGTCAGATTCAAAGGTTATTAGATTCAAAACCCAGTCTTCTCAATTAAACCTTCAGACTTAGTTATTTAAATTCTGTTATAATTGTGCTTAGCATCCATAATTGTGACATTCATACTAACAAGGTTTATACAGTATTTGCTTAGACATTTTTCTTAGTGTTTTAAGGATAAAGAATCTAGGGGAAAAAACGGTATTGATAACCTGATAATTACATTTCTAGATTCTAACAAAAGCCAAGTATCAAATAATGATTAAGATTTGTGACTGCGCATATCTCCCAGGAAAGGTAGTGTTTTCTCAGAGCTGATACTGTTAAAATAACTGCAACTTATTACACTGAATTTTGAAGATGTACTTATTTAGCACTTTATTTTAGTGCCATAACACCTAAGATATTACAACAACCACACTACACAGTCTGCACACATCTCAGATGCTAACAGTGTCCTATTTAAAAATTTTAGTATGTAATGGCATCTAATTCCTTCATATAACAAGAAATCTAAATATCTCTAGAAAAATGTCAATTAAGCCTGAAAAAGATAGAGTTTTTTCCTCCATTATTCTACTCACAGATAACTGATCTATACTGGATGCACAAAGTGGTTAAGACCTATGGTCACCGAAAGCCCTGAGCAGATAGCCCTGTTTTGCTTCAAAGTAAACACTAAGGAAAGTTAGCATTGATATTCTAAATTTAGGGACCCATTCTTCAGATTGTGTCCTGCCCGTGCCTGTATTTCTGCCTTATGATACGGACAGAATTTAAAAGCCTAGGCCTTTCCTTTGGGAAAATACATAAAAGAGTCACTTATGCAAAGGAGTGCTGTCACTTTGCTTATCAGATCAAGCATGTCGGGGGACTACCAAACAGTGGCCTAGTTGTATAGATCCTGGAAGAGCTGATGGATTGAGTAAATGTTGGTAACTTCAGTCAAGATCAGGCACCACCTAAAACAGCAAGCAGCATAACTTTCGGGAATATTTATAATGAAATTGTAGGTATTCCTCAATCTTTGCTAAAACCAATTTTTGACAGCTACAGTTTTGGAATCAAGTACATACTTCTTACTAGGCTTTAGCATTCAAAGTCCTCCGTGGATATAATACAGGACTGAATGTTTAGCAAGAGGAAAACCCAGCATTGAAAAAAATAGTTCAAAACCAAAATAAATAAAATATATTTCTCATTACTGTACATAAAACTACAGATGTGTTAAAATTAACCTTGGAATGCAGTAAAAAGTATTATGGAAATAAACACTCCCAGACATTGTAAAAGAATGAAGATGAGTCATAGAAGAAAAAAATTAGTCCAAACACAAACACATCTCACTACAATTACAGACTCAGAAACACTGAACATTCATGACCCAGGTATAAATAGAAACTCCAGCACATGTTCCACGTAGCAAGAAGTTACTGGTGGATATAAATATGTACAATATTCACCCCTTGACCTTATATCCACTATTTTCTCCAAGTATTATCTCATCCATTTGCTGCAATGGTTTGTGATGTTAAGAGCAGCTGGCAGGTATTAGCAAGTCTCTTGTTTCCCTCACTGAAGGAAATTAAATTCAAGGGTAATCTTAATTTTTGTTGAAATTTATCTTTATTAGTACAATAAAATGCAATTGCTAAACAACCTTGAACTCAGCTATTTCTCTGTTCAGATACTCTCCCCGTGCTTCAGGTATTTGTTCAAATTCTTCTGCTGCAGCTAACAGACCAAGACCGGATTTATGCAGCAACATCTCAAGAATAACAGATCAGATGTTACCCTGGTTGGTTGGTTTGAATTGGGAGGGTGTGGGTTTTTTGTTTGGGTAGCTTGGGTGGGGGTTGTCAGTTTTTTTCAAAGTTGAAACATTCTGATTACATCCTGGCTTATTTCAGTATGAACCTCACAAAAATGCATTTGGAATCCTTGCACTTGCATATTGCTTAATATAAAATTAAATTTTATTCAGTAGTTTTCATGTCATTAATTATATGAAAAATCAGGTTGAAGCAAAGGTTTAAATTCAAATAATGTTTCATTCTTAAGTTGGTATCTTTCTACTTTTCAGGGATGAAGCTCTTTCTCACAATGGAAACCCAAACCTGTCACTAATTTCTCAGTTTGATTATTCTTTTGAAACTAATTTTGGATTACACACAGCTGTTGGGCCAGTGTAACATTAAAGATCTAAAAAAATCTCCCATCTTAAACTTAAAAGAATGGCTTCTCATGGATGAAGTATTTTACTTTTACATTACTGTCTATCCATTATTTTCTTTCTCTGTTCCTTCAAAGGGGAGCTGTTGGTCTTAGAATGGTCATGTAAGATGAGAAAATGAGAAAGAATAGAAGAAATCCTAAATAAAACCATATTACTTGTTTATTAGAGGAAATAAAATGGATTCTAGGGTTGTCTGATAGTTCCATATGAATGACCAGGTATGGCAACAACAGAGGGAGAAAAAGCTAAAAGACAGTAATAAAACTTTAAAGACAAAAGTCAAAGAGGCAGAAGCTGAGCCTCAGCAAAAGAGTAAGTTACAGCAGTCTGGAGGGGGACTGAAAGAGACATGGGGACTGAAGGGCTAGGGATCAAGGATCCCTAAAGGGAAGCAAAATGAGAAGCCTGAAAACTGGAATAAATGATGAAGTGGCAGGACTTTGAAACTGGAAAGAAGATACATTCTACAAAAACATAAGTTTGCACAAAGCATTAGAATAGGGTGTAAGCTCCTGTGGTTTTAACTAGATACTTTGTTATAGAAAAGACAATAAATAAAAGATGAATAAAATAATATTTTGAATAAAAGATTTCTTCAATGAAGGGCAAGTCACTTTGCCTTTACCATAACAGCATGCATGCTGAACATCATCCCAGATCAGATGAATAAGTTCATAACCCAGACCATCTCAAAAGTTTTTATGCTCAGGAATTGAACGTTCATTTTTAGCTCTTTTTATAAAAATAAATGTATTAAACTTCTCTGAGATTGCTCAAACCAACTTCCTTAATGCTTGCTCTATATATCACTATTTGATGGGATGCACCTCATTTCTTTTTATGTATTTCTGATGACAGTTCAGTGCTGAAAAGAAAGGATGATTCATAACATTTGAATCCTTCTGGAAGCAGACACTAGTAAGTCATATCAGGTTGTGGTATTGCTAGGTCAAATGAAACATTGCTTTTAATGACTGGAAGTAATGCACAAACATTCTCTATCTAAGATTTACTACAGATTTACATTGACAGTGTGAAAAAAAAATTAGTTGCAAGGTGCAAAGAAGATGCACACTACTTGCCAAACGGTAGAGAAACTCTCCAGATTACAAAACCTAATTATTAAATTGTAGTTAATTTCAGCGTATAAGGAAAATACAAAGAACAGCAGGAAAAAGAGAGGACAAGAAGCTATGAGTGTTAGTCTTCCTCAAAGCTTGGGATACCTTGTCTCTTCAGAGCCATACTCATCATATTAATTTGTGACAATTTTTCTATCTTTTCTAATGCACTTTATTTATATTGTCTACATTTCTAGATTAAGGATATTAACCACCTTTATTTCAAAATAAATTATCTATAAGTAATTCAGAACCTTTGAGACTTTTCAGTTAATCTTTATTATAAACCTTCATCTAGTTAGTTAGTTGGTGAAATCAAGTCATTTATTTTGTTCTGAACTATGACTGTAAGCTAAATTTAAAACACCAGCCTTTTTCTAAGTTAATCTATTTAATTCGCCTCAATCCAAACAAGAGCTGGGACTGGACACAGCACTTGTCTGCCAGCGTCCGGGTTGTGTGTGCAGCACCACGGACAGCGCCGCGACCCGGGCGGGACCAGCTCCTGCTCTCCCCGGCACACTCAGCTTTGCAAGAGGAGATGCGGAAGCAAAGAGACAGTAAACATCAAAAAGGAAGATCCATACCTGACTCTATCATGTTGAATTACAATAAAGAATTAATTACACTGGTTTAAAATAGACTACCACGTGTCAAAGCCCCTGGAGAACCATTATTGAATTTATATTCTTATTAAAGTATTGTTCAGCAGAGAGAGGGCAATCATTTCACTGAAGCTCATTGACTACAAATGGGAATTAAATGAAGTTAAAATAAATTACATTAAATGACAGTGTTTCAATACTACAGAAGCAGTCTTGGTTGAAGAACCTGCAAATCATAAATTCCACAGCAAGAAAATAATGGAACAAATCTCAGTTGATTGGAATGAATCAGGGCCACATAAAGAACAATAGTGTACCTGCATCACACACAATTTAATAAATCCAAATAAGTTGTCAAAGTTGAAGTTAAAAAAAATTTTCCAGTCCTCTCAATGACAGCTAAGGCTGTTTTAGTTTGAAAAATCAGTCACTAAAAGGCTCTATGAATATTTAAAAGCCCAGAAATCATTATTCAAGGCTCAAGGGTTGTTTGGGGTACAGGGGAAAGGTTATTGACTTATGCTGATTGAAAACTTTCTGAGTTCACATTTCAGTCATAGATCATTCTCCACACATGCCAGATCCCAAATGTTCTGACATACAATAGAACTCAATAGTTTGTAATGCTGTGAGAAAAGGTGTCAGAGAATGACATGGAAAATAAAAAACGAGCTGGGATTGTCTAAGTCATCATGATTTTGACCATCACTTTAAAAGCCTGTCCATCCCTGAGACTAACACTAAGTGTTCAATGTAATTACAAAAGCCTTAATATAATATGTTTCACCCAAAGAAAGTCTCAAAGGCAGGAATGGTAAAACTGCTTCTGAAATTAGGCTACATTTATCCATTCCCTCATGAAGGCCTATTCTGAATGGATGGTTTGAGAAATTGGACTCTGCTCCAGCCCAAACGAAAACTTTGAAAAGCCAGGAGCACTTTTCTCTCTATCACAGGTAATTGCTTTCCATAATGAAATATTTCTGAAGGGTCCAGATTGCACTGCAGGCATCACTTTTAACACATATTGTAGATCAAAATGCAAATTAGTTGCAAGGGGAACACTCATGGTTCATTTCTAGACTATTGGTGACTATCAGAGCCCCACTTCTGTGAAGTCTTTAAATTATAAAAGAATATGAAAGATGGTAGTATAATCAAGAGCAAGCCCTAAAACCCAATCAAAAAATAAAAGCTCACCACGTAATTTTGATTACATACTTCTACTGCTGTCTGCCATTAGCTTTTTTGGGGACTTCTATTAAAAAAAAAAAAAATAAAGCCCACAGAAAACCAACCAACCACCAAAAGAAACAAACAAACAAAATAATAAAAAAAAACCGCAACCGCAAAACATATCCTCCCTACACTAGAAATCAATCCAAAACTCTACAGTCATGCCTCTATTAATAACCAGCTGATGTTTCTACAGGAAACTAAAAATAATACACGTAATACAACAATGTTAACAAGGTAAAACAATTCCACTTAACTGAAACTGCAAAAAGAAAGGGGGGAGAACTGCTGTCTGATTCAACTGCAAAAAACTTATTATGAGCATTTTTAATTTTCTTTTCAGAGAATTAACCAATGGAAAGCAACTTCACAGAAGCACTTTAATGTATACATGCTCTAAATACCAACTCTCATCATAGCTAGAATAAATGTATTCATTCCTTTGTTATTATAAACTCAAAAGTGAAGACTCAATACTATAATTATCAAATAACAGATTTTTTAAAAAATAGTCAAAATTTCAACTGGAAAAGATGTCAAAGGGAAGTCAAGACAATTTCAAGGTACCTGTAATACAAAAAGTGATTTAAATATTCTGCTGGATAACAATATATAACCTTCCAATGAAAAAAAAACAAAGAAGTATTTAAAAACTAACAAATTTCTCCTGTATGAAACTGGAGAGAAAAGGTGGAAAAGAATACTATGCAATCTTTTTTTACATTTAAAACACATACATAAATCAAGGAAACCGAGGTGGGTTTACCTCATTCCTACCAACAAACTGCTTATATCAGTTCCTATGATGGGATCTACATCATGTGCAGACAGAGACTGGAGGAAAAGGAGCCAAGAAAAATATGGATTCACAGCTAATGTGCTGCTGCAGAAGTTTACTCTGGCTTTGAAGACAGAAGGAAATCAAAGTAACCACCATAAGAACACCAAAATGATGATACTAGGCCTTCTCTTGTCTGTCTATATAGTTGTATCTACTTTTCAATCTACCTGGAAATGCTTCTGAAATTTGCCTTAAAGTCAAATGACACTACTCTGTAAATTTAGGTCTAGCGTGCTAGAGAGAACCCAGGCACTTTCAAGAATAAAAACACAGTTTAAGGATTTTATGTGCAAGGCTCAAACCAGCTGCCTTAAAACAGCAACATACCTAATTAGAATATGCATTAAATATAAATTATATTTAATTCAGGGAAATTGCATGCACTTGACCTTTTGTCTGTTTCTTTTTTCTTTGGCTGTGTCAGTGAGTGAGGACTCCAGGGTGTTTTTCACCTTGCCTGTGGCATTTTAAAAATAATACCACAATATTCCTCTACTGTAATATCAAGTAAACCATCATATTACCACAAACTTCTTCATTTGTACTTCTTCCAATTAGAATGTTTTTTGATTACAAAGCAAACTTAATCTAGCAACTTCACGGAGGATCTGCTTGTAACTGCTTCCTAATGAAAAGCTAAGGTTCTGACTTGATAGCAAAGTCCCTCTTCCACAGCACAGTGATTCCACCCTACCTTCTAGGAATCACAGTGTCACAATCTAAGGGCCACATGGAGGGATGCACAAGCTCAACAGTTAAGCAAAGAAAAAATAGCACAGACAGAAAAAAAAATTGAGATGCAGAAAATAATTTTATAAGTTTTTTATATGACTCCTTCTGCCACTGTACTAGTCCTCTTCCAGTGTAGATTAAGACAACTTAGACTCAGGGGAAGCTTTGTTAGGTACCGTAATCATGAATACAGTATCTGTTTCATAGGTCTCAACTGTGCTAAGTGAGAGTATAAACTCTGGTATGTACAAGAGTATAAACATCTTGAAAATGTGTGCTTTATTTTTAATTCCTGGTACTCTTTGAAACACTTTTATACTCAAAATTTATGCAATTGCATCAATGTTCTAAGAATACAGTAAAACTAAACTACAGTTATTTTTGGAAGCCGCCTAGGAGGATACTTCATGTCTAAACTAGTTATTTATTCCCTGAAATAGATACCAGGTGACATTATAGAATAAAACTGTTATTTTAGGATTGTCTGAGTTTTTATTTATTTGAAAAGGCATAAAGAGGAAGCCTCTGCAAAAAAAATAAAAATGAGATAGAGGAATTAGTGATTCATAACAGGGATGGTATTTCTCTGTGCTCCTTTATGCTGTCATTTTGCAGAGCAGACCTGCTCTTCAGGTGTATGCTGGAACAAAGCAAACCAAACAAAATCACAATAATCTATCACCAGACTACTTCAAGAGACAATGACAGGATAATATGGAATTACTGTACTTCAAGTATATCATACCTTAGTATGCCTCATGCGCAAAAGTTACAGAACTGAAATTGAAAGACAAAACAATTTGTCTAAAAATTTCCTACCTGACAAAATTATCCATATATTTAAACATAATTCTGCCAGATGATGAATCACAACCATCAAAATTATGTATGCATACATACTGAAAACTGAAAGGAGCCACAAATTATTTTGAATAGGCAACTGGAGGAAATATAAATTAGAGATAAAAGTATAGATGTTTTAATCAATAACTAAACTTACTGTGGGTCACAGAGTGATTATAGCTAACTCATTATAATTAAAAGCAATCATAGATTGTGTTCCATATTTATTAGTAAAAAATACTTTAAAATAGTTCAGAAAAATATAAAAACTTCAGAAACGTGACTGTGGAAAACCAACAAACATTTATATTTTGCTTGTTTATCAACCAAAGTTCCTGAACAACAGTACAAAAGATCAAATCTGGTTTTTGAGGCACTTAGAAGCAATGTTTCTCAGTATTGCTACGAGGAAAAATAAAGGCCAAGACACACATACTATTTATTGCCTACTAGCTCTGCTTCTTTTGGGGTTTTAGACAGATACAGGAAAGGCATAAAGAAATACAGAACACCACAGTCACTGCAGAAAGAAATACTATTTTCCAATTTGTTTATAGGCACTGGTCTGCTGATTAAGAAATTAACCATATTCTTCCCATGTTATAGGACAGAAAGATTCATCATACATAAGTAGAACAAATCAATTTTTTCTTAATTTGCAACTTCACACTTCACAATTGTGTTTTACATATATTAGACTTGTTGAAAAGAGACAGATTTTTAGTGTGTTCTTAACCACTAAAGCTCATTACTGAAGTGTTTGATCACCCCACAAATCTGAAATTACACTGCAACTACATTTTTAAAAACAATTTTGCAGGATTTAGACTGAAGTAAGAGCAAACACTATAGGATCCTATTTATTTATCACCTTAATTTTTCCTCACTTTCAGGCTGAGGATAATAATAGCAGTGATCAAGCTGTAATGACTCACATGGTAACTAAAATTAAAACCTGAACTGATCACATTTTATGTATCAGTATTATGAACTATCTTCTGCAGTCAAAAACTATTCCCTTGTCTGAAATGAGAAATATTCATGAAGTGTTGGTCCCCAGCTGTATAAAATTCTGAGGTTTTTCTCATTAACATTTAAAAATTCATAGAAGAATTTTGCTATGAGAGCTTCCAGAGTCTTGTCCTTATCTTTAAAAATGAGAATAAATAAAATAAAAAACACATTTCTATTTGCAAACCAAGAAAACTCATTTTGATGAGTGAGTTAATGAATGGCACTTCCTTTGTCGTGAAAATGAATCTACCAATATGTTGCATTAAACAAACTATTCTAAAATACCATTTAGCAACATTTAGCCTGAAGGTAGAAATAAATTATACGACACCGCCCTACCAAAAAGAAGTTTAGGACATATGTTAGAGCAAATAAAGAGGGCTGATGCAATCACTCCACTGACACATGCCACCCATTGTATCAGTCTTCTCACTATTTTGATTTTTTAGTTAACAGAGAGAGACACATACCAGGCTGTCATCACTACTTCCATTCCAGGATTCCTTGAGTCAAGAAAATAACCATAAATTAAATTCTAAACTGCCACGATAGGTAGACCTGAGATTAATCCCAGATTAGTTGCCTTGAAGGATTGGGCAGTATTCTTATATATCCTGTCCAGAGGAATTTTTTGTAATTACAGAAATACAGTGATGAAAAACCCAATACATTTAATTTACAGTGCTTTTAAATCAGGAAAAATTACAATAAATTATCCAAAAAAATCACTATTCCTTTTACATCTTGTAAGTGAAATCAGACTTGAACAATATGGAAAAGAAAATACAAAAGACTCATATCCAAAGTTTATCTCAACAATATTCATTCTCATCACAATGCCTTTCAAACATCTGTACTATGACTGACAATTCAGTAACATTCATTACTATTATTTTGTTACAAATGGAAACCCACCTCCTTTGTTCTTCTCCATGTTCACCCGAAGGGACTGTCAAACATTCATCCATGTGACCATGCAATAACCTCAGAACATCCCCTCCTATCAGGTATCCTTGAATAAAGGGACAAAATCGAGTTCATTTCTCTAAACACAGCAACATGTAAAATTATGGTTCAAACTGTAACAAATACTATTAGGTTGATTTCAGTTTTTTTCTGTTGGACATTTTATATTACTTTAAAAAAAAAGAGTCCAAAGAAGGGGAAGATATGTCATATCCTGGGGAGCCAGTTGAACATTGCCAAGTGAGAAAAGTTCCAAGTCAGCAACTAGGAAGGGACTGATTAGGATAAGGAGAAGCCACAAGCAGGGGATCCTACATAGTTACCACAACTCAAACAAAGACTGAGCCAACCAAAACAAGGAACTAAGTACTCCTCTCCCAGATTGCAACAGAAAAAGTGGGAAACTCTTCCATCTTACCCAACCATTTTTCATTTCCCTTTATTTAAGATAAGAACTCCAGTTAACATACAAAAACAAAGACTGATTTAGTTCGTTCATTATTTTTAAAGTACTTTTTTTGAGTATTTGGCAGTTCTCTGAGAGAAAAACTTCTGGGAAGATCTATTCCAAGATCTACTTGACAGAAAATTCAAAACCAATAATCACGATT
Source organism: Toxostoma redivivum (assembly GCA_013397375.1). Classification (NCBI taxonomy): domain Eukaryota; kingdom Metazoa; phylum Chordata; class Aves; order Passeriformes; family Mimidae; genus Toxostoma; species Toxostoma redivivum. Next base: position 392,795 of record VXBI01010439.1, on the reverse strand, counting down.
TATTTTGACTCCAAAGGAAAACTCCTATATTGCAAATACCTTCACTGCACGTGCAGGTTCACAGCCAAACATTTGGCTTTACAGCGTGCAGGTGTGTGTGTGTGTGTTCACAAACTAAGGCACAGACCATACACACAGCATCACAATATTTGAAGTCCCAGGACTTAGCAGCCAGAAGCTGAAAATAAGGCCATAATTCAAATCAGTAAAGATGTTAACAAATACATCTGTACAGATGTTCATCAGTCTTTTTGTATTAGAGTTGTGACATCAAAAAAAATAATTTTATTTTATCCTACAAATACTGTATTATAATCAGCAACTGAAGAATACTAAAACTTAGTAGGTTTTAAGCACAATTCAATGGTAATTTTTCAGTCTGACAAGCTAAATGTAAACACTTCTTTGTTTCCTAAACTCACCTTCCCTTCTTGCTAAAAACAGTTAATATCAAATTCTACATTTGAGTGGGATGCTCTAACATGAATGCTTGGCTTTAGTGTTATAGCAACAAGGTTTTTTAGAAGTTATACCTGCAATTATATTTTGAAGCAATGTCTATACTAATAAGTAATGCTGTGAAGACAGATCTGTACAGGGAAAGAGTGTTGAAGACCCTTCAGTCACACTGCATACCTTTCATGATATTTTTTTTGAAACTACATGAAATCTTTTTCCTGAATATATCAGGTAATATTTCAGGATATATTTTTTAAACCTTTGAGATCAGTTCTTGGATTCTGTTTTGGTGTTTTCCCTCCAAGATGTGTAAAAGTTCTTGCCTGGCAGTTCATGTGCCTGAGGTGGAATAAATCTGAGCTCTTTAGTTTTCTCGGTCTCAAAGTTGTTTATTATTTTCTTATCTGCAATATTTTCTCTCAGCCCAGCCAGGTCTGTCTTGCAGGGCAGCCATGGCACACTCTCTGCCCCTTCAGGGCGGTGTTATCTTTTATACCACAAACTATGTACATTATGTTTACAATTATTTCCCAATTACTATCATCTATATTAGACAGTGAACTTCTACTCTAAACCAATCCAAAAGTGCCAACTCCACAATAGAAAATGGAGATGAAGAAGAAGAAAGAAAGACCAAACACGTGCTTTTTCCTCCATCTTATGTTCTATAATCCTCATTCCCAAAAATCCTAACATCTGTATTTTCACTTTGTGATAACACTACTTAAACTTCTGTGCCTTTTAAGTTCTCATATAAAGCTGCTAATTTTTCCAAGGGCTATAATCAAACCCACAGACGTTTTGGGCATCATTCCAGGGTCTCAGAGCCCCCTGACAGGGTCTCAGCAACTCTGGACTCCCAAAGGGATGTTGTGAGATTCCACAATCAGCATAAAATTGTTATTTATGTGGCAAATTTTAGTACTGATTTTTTAAATTCTTGATTTTGACTCAGCAGGGTGTGCTCAGGTAACTTGTTACATACACTACTTTTTACATGGACCTGTGTAAATGGAATTCTATAATTTAGGTTTTGTATTTGAAGTGACCCCCCATCTACTTCATCGCACAGAATTACCAGAATTACTTGATTTTACTCTGAAGCTCTGTTTTGACTTAAACAATAAATTGACTTTTGCATAAGCCAATTTTAGAGAAACACATGTAAAAAGAAACTATTTTCTTCAAACCACTTCCAATATCCTAGTTCATCTTAGAGACTAATTATCCATTATTTTCATTTAAAAATCATTTCATTTAACTGAATAGTTTAATTTATTTATTTCTTTTTAATGGGAATTTTTATTCAGAGGGTATTGTGGTGCAACTATTCCTATACAATAATATTTTACTTACGACTATGACAAAGCATTTTACAGATACTAACAAAAATAGGTTTATTTCCTTCTTCTTCCTTTTTGGGGAAATTTTCTGTGGTTTTGCTACTGTTTTACTGAGGACATAGAGATAAGGCCTTACCCCCTTAGTGTGAGATTCACTCTTCCTTCGCCACAGGACTACCTTGATTACAGGAACAGTTGCTGCTTTTTCAAGAATAAAGCCTTTGCTCTAATCCTTTCTGACACTAGCCAGCTGAACTTCTCTAGAAAACATGTTTAGCTTAACAAAGATAATGTCTGTATCTGAGAAAAGTGAAAATGGAAAAGTAGAGCAACAAAGAGCAGGCACATACACAGATAAATGCATAGCTGCAAAAACCTTATTACATTATTTTCACATTATTTCCTGGAAGTATGAGTACACAATATGACACCATGTCATTGTGGATTTCTGCTTCTCAAATAGACAGGCAGGTCTCAGTAGTGAGGTTCACCAGGCAGAGATATGGCATAGCACAAATCTGGGTCTCAGCACATAAACCATGCTGGGATTATTAGCAAAAATGACACACCGGTGCTGCCAGCAGTGGGAGGACAAGGAGAATGGAATTAGTAAGAAGGAAAAAAAGGAAAAGGTCTTCTCATTAACAAAAAGGTTTTCTCCATAAAGTTTAGGACACTGCCAAGCAATGCACAAGCATTTTTAAATAATGGTTTGTACTATAAAACATGTCAGAGAATCTATATGTGCAGAGTGATTCTCATATGTATAAAACACAATGACTATATAAAAATGAGATGTTGGCAATGCTCTCCGTAAAATCTGAATTAGCAAAGTTGCAAGAACATTCCATGACTGAGTTTTAAAGTATGCCAGATAAAAAGAATTTAGGTGAAATTTCAGTGTATTGCTTCTTTAAAAAAATAGTATCCAAAAAAATCACACAAAATGAAATGACCTGAAGCTTTAACATTCTTTAGATTCTATTACAACACCCACTCAAAACAGTCGGTCTGCAGAAAAGTAGAAATCATTAGGCTTTACATTGTGACAGACTTTTCAGAAAAATGCTGTTCTCTGTGGAACCAGTATGGCATAAATTCAGGGATCCCTGTTCTTTCAATGTTAGAAATTACATTAAAACTCCTTCCTAATTCCTAAATAAAATAAATAGTTCTTGAAAGCTGTTCTCTTTCTGTCTTTACCCTCCTCTTGTTTTTCTTTCCAACCATATGTTACCCATAAAACCATTTCCCATCTTCAGTCTTAGGATTTCACATCATGACTCCAAGCCTCTTGCCCATTTTCTTCTCAGTCTCAGAAACATGTAACATGAGTGCAGACATCAGAATAATTTGAGATAATATTTTAAACCAGGACCAAAAGCCATTCCAAAAAACATATTAGAAATTATGTAATATCTTTAGCAAAATGAGATTTGAATGAGCTGTTCAGCATTCAGCAAAAATATGTAGAAAACTATCAGTGCTACTTTCAGTATAACCTTCCCTCTGTTTTCAGAACAGTTGTATATTTATTTATTGTAATCAGTGTTTACATACAAGAAAACCATTCCCACACCTGGCATAATAATTTGATTGTTTAAGTATTTCATTTACTATCAGTCTTTCAATAATTAAAGTTGAGTCAATCTTACCTTGGGCAACTTCACTTCCTGAACTGATTGGTGCCACACTCCAGAGCGTCTGCTGGAAGGCTGCATCAACATGTAAGCTACCATTGCCATAAGACAGATGCTAGAACAGGAAAGAGGGAGGCTTTTATTTGAGGTTAATTGAAAATCTCATTACAGTATACAATAATAGTACCAAACATTCTCTTATTTCTTTCAAACTTTAATTGCTCCTATTGACTGTATAAGTAAACACAATGTTTGACCTGGGTACCCCCCAAAGGACACTGAAATAAAACTAGAATAGTAAAGCATATTTGCCTCAAAAAACCATATAGGAACAGTACAGAACAGAGTCAGCTGCCTAGCCTCTTAGATTTAGTGAACACTTTGAAGAACTAATGGATAAATGCTGTAAGGTTCTTACACTTGTGCTTTTCCTTCTACATACAATGAGAATTTCCATGAAGTTTGAATATTGGGATATCACCCTAATCTGTATTTCCAGTGTAACTCACCACTTGAATATTTCTTGCAGGCCAGTGGCTTCCTAAAACTCCCATTAGGTCAAAGAAATTACGTAAACGAACTACTGACTCCCTAAGTTCCTAACTTAAGACATTTCACAAAATACATTCTTGGACAAAGTTCTCAAGATCCGAGCAAAACTGAAGCAATCTCTCCTCAAAAGGCTCACTTCCTACCTATGCATTCAATGGATGCTCTTTGGTTGTGTTACCCCCTACCTTCTGTCAACGTTGCAGATCTTTGCCATAAGTGCAACAGGTGCTGTGTTTCCTCACAATTCTGTTTGTATGAGTTTCTGTTACTCCAGTGACATTGTCTCAAAAATTCATATCTCAAAGCATCTTGCAATGCATCCCTACAAAATCTTTTGTCCCTCCCATATCATCAGCCACTTCCATGGATAGACTGTCAATAACAAGCCACATAACCTTATGTTATGGAAGATTATGGAACCAAACATTCTGTGAATCAGCAGTGTTTTGAAGAATGCTGTTTATCTTACCAAGTATTAATTTTTCAACTGCGGTAATATTTAGATGTTTTTATCAGAATTTTATTTTATACTACTGGAAAGTAACTGTGTTTATAGAGTAGTATTCGTCTTTGTTTCCATATGTTGGGACCAACATTAACAAATTCTGGGTAAACTAATTAATGACACAAAAGACAAAAATGCCAGTGGAAGTCAGAAGAAGGCAGATTCTCATGACATGTGCAGAGTTCTGTCTTCCTGACTGCACATCTTCTAGCTGTATGGAAGTACAAGAAAAGCTTATCAGCTCATTTAGAAGGCTCCCATAATGACCTACAAAAAGTTCTCACAAAAGCCATATTTACACTGCATCAGTGCCACTCAGCACATCATGGGGAACATTAATAAACAAACATGTTCTTTGCCTTTTATTCTTCACTTACTGAAATTATATAACTTCATGAATGGCAGACCATGATGAGAAATTAGAATCTGCAGCACATCTCCAGTTCTATTTTTTCTCTGTGGGCCTCAATTTTGTTAAGGTTCTTCTGAGATCACCACATAAACCCAGTTAGTGAGAACAAGCAATTCAACCAAAACAGGAATATTACTTTTCAAGGAAAATGCATCATTTAGGATAGACAAAAGAGGAGGAGGAGAACTCCTCTGTCATCTAGATCTGCTACCAACAGATCATTTCTTCTAACTGTGTTTTGTACATCTTAATTAACTTATTTTCATGCACAATAGTATCTATTGAATTAGTGTTACGTTTTTATAGACAGGACACTGAAAAAAAATACATTGCTGACACCTCTCTTCAGAGTATTTGTAATTTTTATTCATTCATTGGATTCCAGTTGCAGCTCCGACTCTAATCCAGATGTCTCAAGGTGAGTCACCAAGGAATTATAACTTTGAAAAATATAGTATACAATATGACTTCCAAAGCAGGGTATATTCTGCAATTCTCTTCTTATCCTTACTTCCTTAGATTCCTTGCAGCATCCTTGAATTTACAGTTGACAGCAGGGGTCCTACCATTTACAGTTCCATAAACTATGATGTTCACTTCCTGGAATCATTAATAGAAAAAGGTAAAAGGAAGTTTTGACCATGTAGGGAAAATACCCTGTTAAGGTATATCCAAGAACTCAATTATGTCAAATGTATTGAAAAAATCCCAAAAGATTAGAGATGCCAGTATTTATCCTGGCATTGCCTACATTTTTAGTGCTATGCTTTAACAACCTCAATGTTGTTTTAAAGCCATCTGTTCTCTCTCTATAACTCACTGGAGTTTACCTGCTTGGTTTTGTACTTTCAGCAAAATAAAGCTATCATAGCACAATGTCCAGGACATGGACATGACACTCACACTGGTGCTGAACAGTCTCCATACATGCTACACAGATATTTGCTACCTGGCATATCAGTACATCTGGCAGAAGTGGAAGGTTGCCATCATTGATGAGGACCACAAGTATAGCACGTCTTTTGGGTATGTAGTAACACTTGGAAAGCAGAAATATGTTGAGTTCAGGAATCCTGCTGTCTATTCTAATTTTCAAATGGGTCTTCCCCACTAGAGACAGGTTGTCTCAACCAAATTATATATTTTCTTCACTGGTCCAGAGTCAAGCAAAGAGTTAGATTTGTCTTCCCTACTGATAGACTGATAATCACTTAAACCAGCCTTTAACCTGCAATAGGGTTTTTATCACATTTCAGATTTAAATCATGGTATTTTATGAATATGAGTTAACACTACAGTCCACAGACAGTTTATCTCAAGGATAAACTCCAAGACTCATCTCTGAGAACACTGGAGTTTTCCCAACTGAATTTAGTGCCGTATTGTAAACTCTATACTGCTCTGCAGTAAAGTAACATAATCATAACTCTGTCCCTAGGTCTTCAAAAAGAACAGTGTATTTAAGCTCTTCAGCAAGCTTAGGAATCAGAAGGTAATTTCCACAAGAACCCTTTAACAGTGATTGCTGCAGCATAGCTGCATTTACAAGAGCTCTGAATAACCAGAGCTTTTAAATTTTACATCTGCATGAAAGTTTCTCTTCCCCGAAACATTAATGCGTGAAAAGACAAAAATATAAAGAAAGGAAAACTTTTGCTTCAGGCTTCTTCTTGGCTAAGTTGTGCCAATATTGACAGTTTACCTAGAAATATCTATTTTTATCTGCAGTTTGATAACTCTGCCTTCAATCTCAGGCCATGTGAAATAGCAAGAATAGCTAAAAAAAGAACACTTTACTGGTAGATTTTGAAATATACGTATAAAGCATTGCACTTCACAGAATGCTAAAGTACTGCACAACCACAGCATCAACCACGCTCCTTCAGATTTCCTAGTACCAGCTGGTGCAAAGATAGATGGAAGCTATTTCCTTTCCTGTACACAGAGACTCTGACTTGAAATTACTACATTGATCCTGAAAGAAAAGCAGTTTCAAACAATTTAGGCACCTATCCTCAATTTACCCAAGAAACTCTGAGATGTTCCAAGTCATGAACAGACACTAATCCCACAACAGAAGCACAAGAATATACTTGCATCTATAACTAAAGAAAACCAAAATAATTTAAAAAGAAAAAAAACTACTCCTTTTCATTTTCTTTCTTTTTTTTTTTAATTAGAGAATTGAAAAATATTTTGCATCAAAATCCCTACGAATTAGCAAATTTCAGTAAAAATTCAAAGGTTAAACTAAATACACAGTCTCTAGAAACAAAACCACTTGTTAACTTCCTACTTATGACATGTCATTTCTATTAAAATTTATTACCTGAGTCATTTAAAAATTATTCTGTTATAGAAAATTATATTGAAACAGTCAGAACAAATACAAATATTCATTCACAAGGAAGGGAGATACTGGACAGAACTAAAAGTAATAATTGCATTTATGTGACATTTTTATAGAATTAAGGGTTTGTGCTTATGTTTTATAGTGGCAATATATTTATATCCATTGAAACATCTATGAATGTTTTGAAACAGTTTGAATAAAAATAAGTAAAATGACACTGCTAAAAAAAATTTTAAAAATCCTAGTTTCTTTACATTTCTCCAGAGTGCTTAAACAATTGGCCCGCAAACCCAAAAGCGAAGGGAATTTTTTCATTGATAAAGACAGAAGATTGCAGCAAAGTCCTAAGGGATTCCAACTCCTTCTCTCAGCATAAATTTACCATCAGTAAAGGGAGAGTAGAAGCTAAAACCCAGAGATACACAGAAATCTACCATTACAATGAAAACCACCTACCGTGCTACCACATAGCTGAGCATGGGTAATTGCAGATGCATGACAGGAAAGGCATAAGGGATCCATGGAGGACAGAAGGGGGTAGTTTGCTTTCCCCCTCTTCATAACAGCTTTCCTTCTGCACTGTATCATGAAAAGCCTGAAGCACATCAGCTACTAAGCTTCCAAACAACAATCATTTTGTATTACTAGTCACAAGAGCTTCCATTAACAAAGTCTTAATTTTACAGAAGCAAGCATCAAAAGTTAGGACGTGTCAAAGTACCCTATGGAAAAAGAATGGCTTCTAGTGAACACATCACTCTACAGTCTTCAATGACACGGTACTATTTTTTTGCACATGTGCTGCTTCATTGTATATACAGGATAATGGAGCTCACTTGGTCAACAGCTGCACAGTCTGCAGCCTTATGCTTTATTCAATATAATCAACTCTTTAAAGCTTTGAAAAGAGAATTATTAATTTTCTCATAGGCTTTTCTCTTGCACCAATTACAGTATTTTGCAAAATACAGCCAATATTAAAGATTTAATTTTCTCAAAATCCCAAAGAAGTAGTATTATAGCCCATTTTCCATTGGGGAAGGGAGGTACAGAGATTAAACTAAATTTTCATTAATCTAGGATGCCCAGATTGAGGTGACTGCATTGTATATAGTGTATTGGTCAAGCCACATCTTACATTCACCTTAGCTGCAGGTATCAACTCTGAGATTTCAATCTCTAATAAAAGGAGGAGATGCAAGAGACACAACTCCAGTAAGGAATATTCCCAGTAAGGGATGAGTTGTGACCTCTTGAAAGCAAGCCTAGTAAACAAGATCGTCTACTCAGCAAATTCCAAGCAGAGTCTGCTACAGAATCTAATTCTCCAGGAAAATAATTCCACCAACCCTCCAAATGCAAGTCCCAGGTTGAAATTTCATCTTCGAAGTTGCTTGACACCACAGCTTCCCTGGTACACAGCCCTGACACATCCACTGAACTTTTATCATCACTGAAATAGCATTCCATAAAAAGCCAGTGTGACTGAATACTTAGGAGATTTCATAAAAATATACCAGTACCATAATTTTTGCATTTTCAAATGCCTGCAATTGTAAATGTAAAAAAAAAAAAAAACAAACAAACATTTTTGTGTTATCATTTATATGTAATTTTCCTAAATTTAAAAAAAAAATCCATGATTGACGTTCTCTACCTGTGGTTCATTTTTTAGACATCTCCTTTCCATGTAATTATAAAAATTGTGACAGGAATCCTTAATACAATGGGTTGCCTGGATAACTGCTGGTCAGTTATCATCCAGCCTAATCGCTCCAGGCTCTAGCACTCTCTTTTCCTTTACAAACCTCTACCCCAGACTCACTAGAAATTCTTCCCTGTGAGGGTGATGAAGCTGGTGTAGAGAGATTGGGGCTGCCCCATCCCTGGAAGTGTTCAAGGCCTGGTTGAATAGGGCCCTGAGCAATCTGCTCTAGGGGAAGGTGAACCTGCCCACAGCAAGGAGGCTGGAACAAGATGATCTTCCCAACCCAAAGAAAGAATCTATGATTGCATGTCTCTCACCTAGCCAAACCAGTTTACAGCCCACATTATCACCCAGAATTAGGACCTCCTCCTGCTTCAAAAGGTTCTCCTTAGACCTACAAAGTCTAAGCAGGGTGTTTTAGCTTATTTCTTGCTCAAACTCTTCCTCACCACACCAGCCAGCATTAGACTTTTTTCCAGACTCTCACAACTCCTAACTCTCAACACTTTTTTCATTTCTTGGCCTCTTTCTGGATCTTTGTCCAGCAGTTTGGTTCTCCCCAGAAAGCTCTCTCCTCTAGAGATCTCTCTTGCCATCCTTCATTTCCAGTCTCACTCCACTGATTCTTCTCTCAGCTCTCCCTGCCAAAATCATGCAGTTTTTCTGTCCTAAATTTTGAACACAACTTTAACCAGCAGGTGCCTACTCTTCCCTTGTCACCAGCTTCTTGTCCCAGACAATTTGCTAGTCCCCGCCTGCCTTCAGTTGACAATCTTTTCAGCCACTCATCAAGTCCCACTCAGTTTCCCTCCCTCCTGCTTCAGTCCCACTCCTGTCACTGATACATCACCTGCCTTTTGTTCCTTCTACTTTGTCACAGCTTCGTCCTCCACATATTTTAAATGACAGGAGATCACCAGCAGCACAAACACCACTGAGTTCTCAGCTGTCAATACAGTGCCTGGCTTCATTCCTGCCTTGAGCAATCCATTTCAAGGAATATCTGCTCCAACCAGGGTAGGCATGTGTTTAATTATACACTGTAGAGGGAGTTTAAACAGTTCATTAACACACAGGAGGTGCTAGCTTATGTAAAATAGACACAAGGGGTCTAGCTTATGTAAAATAGACCTTTTACCTACTCAAAGAAAATTTAAACACTCTTCCCTGGTCGTGATAAAGCCCCATGGTTTCAGGAGAATGTTTCTTAACTAAGTTGAACCAGGGAGAGGCTTGCTGCATTCTTATTAATTTTTTGGGGGTTTTTTGGTTTGGGATTTTTTTGTTTGTTTATTTGTTTTGGTTTTTTGGGGTCTTTTTATAAGTTACCAAGAAGTACACAAGAAAATGAAATAAATTTTTTATTTAAGTGGCTTTTTTTCCTCCTGTCTTTGAGCTCAATAACATCGGATCTCTTCTGGATGAAATAAAAAATTATCTCAGATTAAAAAAAAAAAAGAAAATTAAAAAACCAAAAAAAACATAAATAGGTGCTACTAATTCTAGTAAGTGATATTTTACATCACAAGCACTTGATTATAAGCACTTGGAGCAGGACTCCATAAGGCAGAGCAGCTTGACAACCTTAATTACTGGAAAGTCCTACCAGCCTCCACAATAACATTTCAAATCATTGTATAAAGACTCCATGGGAACTGCCTAATGATCAGTGTAACAGAGCATCTGAACACTACCTTGGCTCCACTAATATCAGGTTTGCTTATGCAGATTAAAATTATTCTTTACAAAAACCTTTTTTATAATTTTCAAAGAGAAACTATGGAATTGTGAATTTACACAGAAGTAAAGCTGAATACTGACTTCAAACTTTTAGAAAAAAGTGTTAAAGGGAAGAATAATTTTTTTTTTATGTTTCAAAAAATAAACCTCACACACTGATGTGTTCCCTGATACTACTGCACCAAGAAATGGTAAAGATATTTAGAAGCTGTTTCAAGCACATGATAATAAGAGAAATTAAACTAGGAGCTGCACATAAACAATGTATTTGATGCAAAAGGATATAGAGGCAGTGCCTTTGCAATCCTGAGGAACCTATCCTACTATCCAGGAGTAATGGCATATATCAGCTACACCATTAAATAGTTCAATCTACTTTGGATGCTATTATTTTTAAAAGAAAAATCTGCCATCAATTCCAAATTAATTTCACATTAGTTTTCAGTAAAAAAAAAATTAAAAAAAAAAAAAAAAGGGAAAAAAGAGTCATTTCAACCAAGTAAGTATCAAGACTTGTTCACAGATGTACAAAACACAGCTGCAGATTAGCACTGAATTTACTGAGACAGTAATTCAGTAACTACATATAAAACACAGGGTTGAGGAAAAAAGAAACCCCAGAGCAAAAAGGAATGCCAAGAGGAGCACAGGAGTGTCACAACATGTCGCTCAACACAATTCTTTCCTTGGCACAACTACTACCCTCACAAGGCTTTAAATTCTCAGCTAGGGTTAGGGACATGCCTATGGTTACTTATGGATCACAAAACCACACAGCCCAAAGATCCAATGACTTTGCAGCGAATAGAAAGGAATGCCAAAGGGAGCACTGGAGTCTCAAACCATGGTTAACTCCACAACATGGTGAATGGCACCCACCACTACACAGCACTAGCCCTTAAAATCTCAGCATAGGGTTAGGGTTATGCCAACAGTTAGGGTTACACCTAGGGTTACCTACAGTTCAGCAAATGACAAAGACCAAAGATCCAATGACTCTGCAGCTCCAAAATGCATGCCAAGGAGAACCAGTGACTGCCATGGCCTGCTCCCCACCTATCTCCTTGGAATCTACTACAATCCTATGTGGTCTTAACTGCTCTGCCTAGCGTTAGGGTTAGGCCTAGGGTTATGTAGGGTTCAGAAAAACACAAAGCCCAGAGATCCAATGACTCTGCAGCCAAAAGAGGAATGTGAAGAGGATCACAGGAGTGTGATACCGTGGATCACTCCACAACCCTTTCCTTGGCACCGCCATTTCATAATGGGACGTTTAATCCTCAGCCAAGGGTTAGGGTTATGCCTAGGGTTAGGGTTCAGACTCGGATTATGTAGGGTTCAGAACACTACAAAGCCCAGAGATCCAATGACTCTGCAGCAAGAAAAAGAATGCCAAGGGGAGCACAGGAGTGTGACAACATGACTCCCTCCACAACTTCTTGCTCTGCACTACACTGACCCAATGGGACTTTTAAGACTCTTCCTAGGGTTAGGGTTAAGCCAAGGGTTAGGGATAGGCCTAGGGTTATGTCATCTTCAGAAAACCACAAAGCCCAGAGATCCAATGACTCTACAGCAAGAAAAGGAATGCCAAATTCAGCACAAGAGTGCAAAAACATGACTTCCTCCACAACTTCTTGCTCTGCACTACACCGACCCCATGTGACTCTTAAGGCTCTGCCTAGGGTTAGGGTTAAACCTAGGGTTAGGGATAGGCCTAGGGTTATGTCGTCTTCAGAAAACCACAAAGCCCAGAGATACAATGACTCTGCAGCCAAGGAAAGGAATGCCAAGTGGAGCACGGGAGTGCAATATCATGGCTCTGTCCAAAATACTTTCCTTGTCACAGCCACTTCCTTACAGTACTTTTAATGCAATGCCTACGGTTAGCGTTAGGCCATATGTTATCTAGGATTCAGAAAACCACAAAGGCCAAAGATCCAATGACTTTGCAGCCAGAAAAAGAATGCCAAGTTGAGCATAGGAATGCAACAACATGACGCCCTGCACAACTTCTTGCTCTGCACTACACTGACCTCATGGGACTTTAACGGCTCTACCTAGGGTTAGGGTTATGGCTAGGGTTAGTGTTAGGCCCAGGGTTATGTAGGGTTCAGAATACGACAAAGCCCAAAGATCCAATGACTCTGCAGCAAGAAAAGGAACGTCAAAGGGAGCACAGGAGTGAGACGACATGACTCCCTCCACATCTTCTTGCTCTGCACCTTACCTACCCCATTCGACTTTTAATGCTCTCTCTTGGGTTCAGGTAATGCCTGCGGTTTGGTTTTAGTAAACTAGAAAGCCCAGTGATCTCATGATTCTTCACATACAAAGGGCATGCCAAGGGGATCACCAGACTGAAACAACATGGCTATTCCACACGTCTCTTTTTGGCATCTGCTTCAATACCATTAGGCCTAAACTGCTCTGCCTAGTGTTAGTGTTATGCCTATGGTTAGGATTACACCTAGGATTGGGTAGGGTTCGGAAAACCACAAAGCCCAGTGATCCCATGACTCTGCAGTTACAAAAGGCATGCCCGGAGGAACACTGGACTGACACGATATGTCTCCCTCCATGCCTTTCTTCCTGGAATCTGCTTCAACCCCATATAGCTTAAACTGCTCTGCCTGCGGTTAGGGTTACACCTAGGGTATATATATATATACAATTGTTGCATTATACTGAAATCTGTGTACTGTAGATTCATAGCTGCAGAGGTTTCTCTATTGCCTGACTTCACAGCCAGAATAAATCTGACCTCATGGATAACCATTTTCAGCTTTTTTCTTTATTTATGCATTCTATATTTCAACTTCATGTCTAAGGAATTTTTCTTGAATTATGTTTAAAAGCTGTTTAGAGCCTTCATGAATTTGAAAGAAATTGCAATTAACTAAACTTTTAAGTTATTGAAAATTGGCAATATAGAAAGCAATCACAATATTAGTTAACAAGATGCATAGGCAAACCTCAGTGCTGAGGTAGATACTACTATGTACAGGTTGAGGAAACATGCTGGAAATATTATATCTCTTCTTTATCAGGCTGTACTGCCTCAAGAAAGGAAACTGCAACTCTGGCTTGAACTTAAATGGTGGCAATATTTGTAGCAGAACATCTTTCTGCTCTATGCTAACAGGGTTCAGCAGAGCCAAGTTCCCTCTCTGAAGTATTTGGTAATAGCACAGCTCAAACATTACATAATGCCACAAGCACTTATGCAAGTGTTTTTCTTCAGAAATGCTACACGGGATAGTAAGGATCCAAAATCCCCTTGGCCAGGTAGATAATGAGAATCAGAATAAGTGAATGACTTGCCCTGGGACATTATTGTGAGTCAAAATCCACCTCTCTGGACCTTTATCTTTTAATTTTAACACTGATCTTCCTATCACTTTAGTACTTGTTCAATGTAAGTAAAAAGATATCTCTGGGGAAAAAATAAACCAATTGTCCCAAAATACTTTTATTTTGTGGAAAGAGGAGAAGGGGTACTACATCAAAGTCCTAATATTTTTCGAATACTTAAGAGTGTTGCCAACCAAATGAAGTCTAAACAAAAATCTACTGATTTCACTGAGATCATAAAGTGTCAATGTTAAATTAATTAAGCTAAAGCTAGACAATTGGAAGATCAACTTAAGAAGCTGACGTAGTTGAATTTGTATAATGCAAGAGGAGAGAAGAACTAAGATCTGACTACATTTCGAAAAAGCCATGCCCTATGAATGAACTCTATTCATTTGTTATTTTTACATGCACATCTTTGCCCCAGGATGGTTAACCTACTTTTCTTCATTAAGAAAGAATCAGCAAACTGCTTGAAAACATAGAGCCATACTGCAATATACCAAGATGACATCCCAGTCCTACTCCCAACAGCATATTTACATACAGCATTTGATGGAGAACTTATATTTTCCTAAGATTTTAAGTATAGCTTATGGAACATACATAAACCCAATCCTCAGCACCCTGATGAACATTATTTTCTGTCAAGAAAGCCATATGAGGAATTCCACTCCCTTAGAAAAAGCATTCCTCAACTAGATTCAACAGAGCTTACTTGGTCTCATTATCAGAGCAGATTCACAAAAATAACTTCACCTCTCCACAGTCCTAACTTTTTGTTTTGGTTTAGAGTAAATTTGGGAGGAAATTTTTGAATGGGGTTTTTCCAGGGAAAGGGAAAAATAAAAAAAATTAATCCAAGCAATCTTTTTCTCAGTCGGTTCGGGAAAAAAAATTTTTTTGGAGAGAAGTGGAAAAAGAAACAGAACTGTTTATTCAACAGGCAACACACTTCTTAGCACAAAATTGAACAATACTAAACAGGAAAAAACTTCTTGCTACTCTGAAGAGATGACAGGATTAGAAGAGTTTTTTCTGTGGGCTGCCCGGCTCATTCAGGCTGTTCTCAGTTCTTCCGGTACTGGGAAATGCTTCGGCCCAGGCCAGGCCTGGTGGGACACAGGTGTGAGCTTTTGGTGCTCTTTTTGGGTTTTCAGTTTAGAGCAGGTTCAAAACAGTTCCAGGAAAAAGGAAAAGGAGGAAAAAAGCAATCCAGGGAGTTTTTCTGTTTCAGCTAGCCAGAAGAAGTCACTTAGAGCAAAAAAGAGCTCTCTCTTGCTGTCCACCGCAGACAACACAGTGCCAGCAGGAATGCAGGGGAGCTGGTGCAGTCTTTGATAATAAACTCTGCACTTTTTCTTTCTCCTGCTTTACTCTTGGAACTAGTTTTAAAGTTGCAGAATTTAATATTCAATACTAACAGAACAGACGATTTGGGGATACAGGCATCATACAGTTACTCCAAGACATTTTTGTAAAAGGCATCAGTTGCCACATTCTTTTAAGAGTTGTACAAAATAGCAGCTACAATATGACACTACACTCAACATGTAAACCGTGAACTGTAAATAGTTTAAAACTTATATCCTTTGTCCTTTGAAGTTATTTCTGTAAACTTCCAAATGGATTAGGACCAACAGTTTAAGACAGAGACAGCTTTCATGAAAAATATTCACTTATTGCTAACTCATTGATTATTCTTTATCAACTGTTTCAATTTTCATAAAAGCTTCATTGCTTTATTGACAGTGCTAATATAATTACTGAATAGATAGCAAAACCAAAAATATTTTTATGATTGTGGAGCTACATAATTTACCAGCTCTAGTTTTGAAAAACATCCGTTCATAAAAATATGTGATTGCATGTTAGAGCAAAATTCACTGGCTGAATACTTGCTCCATCTTACTGGCAAACCAGAGCTGTATAACTGGAATAGGCTTAATAACTACTCATTACAATCTAGCTCTAAAACACTTTAAGAATGTAATACAGTGTTATTTCTCTCTGCAAATAAAATATTATTTATTTTTAGTATATTGATATTTTGCATTGAACACGCAGTACATGCATTAACACCACATCTTAAGCAAAATTAGTCTCTGCAGACAGAATTTTGCCTCTTGCTGTATAAAAGTACATGTGACAGCCTTGAGAATCAACAGCTGAGGCACAAACCCAAAATAATAGGCTGAGGTGATTATTACTAATTAGAGGCCAGGACATGCCTACACAGAGACACAATCTGTACCAAAATTCAACTTTAGCAACTCAACTCAGCAATTCAAAGAAATCCAATGTCTTTAAATAAAACCTTTCTATTAATTAGATTTCTCATAAATTCAGTCAACAACAAGTTGTTTTTTCACTATGTACAGATACAATTCTCATAAAAGTAATTATTTAAAATAATTTTAAAATGCAATGATGATCAGGAATTTTTCAGAATATCTAATTACAAAATTCATTAAGTGAGCTATCAAGCATCTAATTAGAACTTACAATCATATTCTAATAATTATTAAAATTCATTTTCCTATGTGTTTCAAATAGAGGGGATAATATTTTCAATTTTATAATTGACATCTTATTAAACTGTTCGCTTTTTTCTTAAATACTTTAAAAACCAGGAAAAAAATACTCATAAAAAATAAAAAGTGAATAATAGAGAATAAAGTTTAATGATATATGCACATCTCATAGAATCACAGAATACCCAGAGTTGGAAGGGACCCACAAGAATCATCGAGTCCAACTTCCTGTCCTGCACAGCACCTTCCCCAAGAATATTGTCCAAACTCTGTCAGGCTTGGTGCTGTGTTCATTTCTCTGGGGAGCCTGTTCCAGTGTCCAACCACCCTCTGGATAAAGAATCTTTTTCTAGTATTCAGCCTAAACCTCCCCTGGCACAGCTTCAGGCCATTGCTTTGGGTCCTGTCCCTGGTCACCACAGAGCAGAGATCAGTGCCTGCCCCCTTCTCTTCCCCTCACAAGGAAGCTGTAACTGCAGTGAGGGCTCCCCTCAGTCTCCTCTGGGCTGAACAGAACAAGTGACCTCAGCTGCTTCTCAAATGCCTCCTCCTCAAGGCTCTTCACCAACTTCAATGACCTTTTAGATCTGTGAAAGACTTTTGAAAAACTCACAATGCTCCCTCTTTCAAGAATAATTTTTTAGAGTTGATGGGCCAAATCACTGGGGCTGATTTTTCAGAAGCTTCCAGCAAAATTGTTTTCTTCTTATTTTCACCTTCTTTTTGCCATAAAGAGTAGTTCACGTGTTTGAAACACCAAGAATAAAAAAAGGAAATTTGTCTTAAAGCGTTGACCTGCTTCATTACAGAGCAAATGAGAGATCCTTTCATGAAGAAGAAAGTTATGTAAGCCAGTGATAAGAAGCAGTTAGCACAATAATTTGTAAAATATTTCAATTACATTTAATCATTGAGTAATTTAATTTATTTAATTATGACATGTCAGTAGCTCTATATATTACACTGTACATCATCTCAAAAAAAGATGGACCTTTTAAGCCCACAAATCCTATGTGCCTACATTAGACATCCCAAAATTTTGTACAAAGTTTTAATATATATGATAGTGTTGTTAACCTATGAACACTAACACAGATTCTATCTATCTCAATTCTGCAATTTGGAAACAATTTCTTTTTTCTGTATTTGCTTATTTTCATCTAAGTAAATTTTTAAGCTCCTATTCCACTACTGAAATGAACAAAAATTAGATTAGCTATATATCAAACTCACACTTTCCAGACCTTCAGCGTGCTGTTTTGCAAAATGTTATTAAAAAATCCAAACAGTTTAAGCATCTTAAGTTTTACTTTTAAGATGCAGAAATGTAAGCCAGATTTTACTGTACAGCTTTCATTAACTCTTTTTTTTTTTCTGTAGAAGAACCACTGTACAGATGATGCAACTTACCAAATATCTTTCTGAAGAGACACTGACTAAAATCAGATCATCTCCAACACGCACTTTTTCTCCTTCTGATCGCTGTTTGGAAGCAGGATGTATAGTCCACCAGCAAGCTTCACCTAATATCAGTAGTGAGTAACAGCAAAGAATGAAACAAAAAAGAAAAGACCCAATGTCACTGATGTTACTGTCACACTTATTTCAGTCTTAAAAGTTCTGATCCAGTTTTTACTGGGCTAAACCAAGTGTCCATGTGTTTTTCATAACTAGTATCATTCCTGCACCACTTTGTCGGAAACTCAGTTCTAAATAATACACATAAGCAAAAGACTAAGACTTCTGGAACAGTGATTCCAGAGTTGAATAAGATGATGGTTCTCTGTGTTCTCTAGGCAAACTGGTCCAGGCTGTTTTTGCTAAAGTGATTCCCTGTCACCCTCATTACAGATTCCAGAAAAGACATTGATAATATTCTGCTGAGAATTTGAACAAGGAAATAGAGCAACCCATAACTAAGTGCAATGAAAAAAAAAAGCATTTACATACCACTTAAAATAATATTTGAAAGATCATATAAATCCAAATTCAAACATGTTCTTCCACTTTTACTGACTATTAGTGTTTCTAATCCCTCAGAATATGCGTAAGTATTAAAGTCACAAATTCTGTTCCCATGATAAATCTTGCTTTCAGATGGGCTTAACTAAAACCATGTTATTCAGAAAAAAACTCAGATCTTTGAACACTTCAATTGTTGCAGCTATTACTCTTACTATTCCTATCTAAAGCAAAGCTTTACACAACAAGCAAACTTAATTTAACTAAGCAATTCTTAGATTTTTGTCTTGAGACTGACATTATTCTTCATTATATAGTCTTTTAAACTAGTGGTTACCTGTTGTGTCCTCTTGCAATCCTACATCAAATGCCAGCTTATCCATTGAGGATCGAGATGTAGAGAGACAGCATAGGTACTACCAAAAGAAAAAAAGCATACATTGCTTCTTCTGCTCACTTCTAATAATATAAAAAGCTATCAACCTACTAATATAGGATTAACCATTCTTAGATTGTTTTCCATTAATTATTACCAAGAATATGTATGCTTGATAAGCTGAAATGCACTCAGGGAGTCTTGACAAAAATATGATCTGAAATAACTTCTCAGTCTACCCAGGTTATCTTTTTACTCAGATGGGAATACTAAGAGTGGAAATATAGGAGCTGGTTGCATTGGATTTCATCTCCATGAAGCCTCACTTGTAGATAAGGCATTTGAAACCTGTGTAATTCATCAGGGAATTTCCAACTAACATTTCTGTCTAAAATACATCTAAGAAGGAATCTCCTTTTCCACCCAGTCTCTAACGTATGCTCAAATTGACAGCAATGTGCCAGCTGTAGATTCAGTCACTGCTTAAGCAATATGGAAAATCCAAGGGGAAAGAAATGAAAATTCACCGAGACTGATGAACAGGGAACAGCACTAGGGGAGCCAGACTTAGTTTTGGCACTTACCCAGATACAACCAGCTTGGTTTTGTATTTCCAAGCACCTAACCTTCACAAAGGTTTCTAGGAACCACAGTAAAATGCCTCTGATGTGAGTAATTCTCCACATATCAGTAAATGACAACATTCCAGGCACTTCCTAACATAACTTTCATACAAAAAAGAAATCACTGCTTGTCCCAACTCATGTACCATGCTTACATACCATGCCGCTGTAGGAATGGCGCAGCAAGATTGCATGTCCGTAGAGCAATGTTCGATGTCCACCACCTTGAGCAGACTGAAAGGTAAAGAGAAATTATATACTGGTATGTTTTAATAAAATGAAGCCTTTAGAGAAAGAAAGAAAAGAAAGAAAGATGAGAGAGCACTGTGTACTTTGAGCCACCACTTATTTGGTAAAAAAAGTGTTCTAGAATCTCGAATCCTTCTTCCTCATGCTGAAAGCAGGTAGCCTCTAAGAGCAGCTTTGATGTGTGTCATGCTGCCCTCTACAAACTTACCTATTGTTAAATGTCTTCATATGCACCCATTTTCCCTACAAATTATATCTTTTTCTAGACAGATGACAGATGATATGCAGAGGGAGATTTTTGAATATTCTCCTTATTTTACCAGAGAGTAATGTTGTCTTCAACTACATTGACGACCATCAACTTGCAAATTGCTTTGTCCCACGCTGCTTTAATACTATCAGACAGAATTCTTTATCTGCTAGAACAGGTAAATGTTCAAAGACATCCAAGCTAATTCAACAGTATTTGGGGAGTCTGAAAACCCAGAAATCACGTTCAATTAATTGTTCCTCTTGAGAAACACAGCATAAATCTTGATTAAAAGAAAATTAAAGTGATAAAATTCACTTTTATTCCAAGAAACTACAATCATTTCCCCCCAGTACTTTCCCTACAGTTTCTATTTATCAATAATCAGTTTAACCACTCATGAAAGAATAAATAAATCTTGTTAAGGCATGGAAAAACCTTCAACTGCTTCTGAAGATTTATGTGTTCTTTATGCTGAAATGCAGATGATTAGCACTGGACAGAAGCACAGACCGTCTGACAAGACACTATTAAGAGCCTAAGCTCATACTTCTCTGACAGAACAACTCATGTAACATTATGCACAGCACACTCTCCAAGAAGCGGTGATAAGTAAATATTTTATGAGTCCATAAATGTGACAACTCCAAAAGCAGCATTATTCTTTCATATAGGAATGCTACATTTAATTTTAAGAAATTTAATTTCTTATATATGGTATTTATACCCTTTCTTTTACCATAGAAGACTGACCTTCTGTTTGACTGAAACATCAGACTCATTAAAAATCATACTATCTTACATCTCTGGCAGCTACATTTCAGTGCTGAAGATCAATTTAACTGAGTGGCTATGATGGCAACATGCAATTATTTCCATTCCATGTTTATTTGTTGTCCTTTATCTTTTTATGCGTTCGCATCTATTGAACGTTGAATTACTAGGTCAAGGAAAAAAACAAGAGGGATAGTGGTGAAACACAAAGCACTTCAAAAGTCATAATTTTAGCATTTTTAAGAAACTGCCAAGAGTTTCTTGCTTTTATGTTTATTGAGAAAAGGGCAGCTTGATGGACATAAGGTATATTTTGACTGTCAACAAACTGTGTAACAGTCAAAATGCAGGGAGGCACATTGAAAAATCTCTTTTGAAGACTGAATGACATGAATTTTTACTAAGAAATAGTCAAAGTCATGGAGTTTGTCACAGGCACAGTCTTGACAGTAAGATATGAAGACTTAGCTCTGAACTACCATTAGCACCACCATTTTTTCCAAAGGCACAAGGAAAGAAAAAGGCATTTGATAATTTCAGGCCCACTGTGCCAAAGATGAACACTGAATGTCTGCTACTCATCACACTGGGGAAGAGAGAAAAAAACTGCTGTGAATATACTGCCCTACCAGCATTTCAGATTTACCCACAAACTTTATCAACAGCAGAAATAGGTACCCAACTAACAAAGTCAATAATACAAACAAAATTTGATAAAAATACTGGTGAAATTTAGAAAAGTATTGTATTTCATTATCCATAAATTCGATATCTAAAAGATTTGATTGCCTGTTGCACAAAAGCTAAGAATAGCATAACCAACAAAACCACAGGAATATCACCTTGCCCTTACTTTGTCTATATGGATTTGTCTGCCTAGCACCTCTTTTGTTAAATTCTCACTTGTAGCTGAACAAGAGAAAGGTTGGTTCTAAAAAAATTCAATCACTCTTGTGAAAAATGGAGGAGCAGGTTTTTAGATTATTTTTTTCCAAGAGGATTAAAGCAATTCTCTTTAATTAGTATTACTTCGTCCATTAGAAGAATGCAAGCAAGTCTGCATGTTTTTTTCTTAAACATAAAAAACATTTTAAGCATTTTCCACTTAAAAGTTTCTAAGAGGCAATCACAATCAAACCATTCTTCTGGAGACAAAGTGAAAAGATGAAACAGAAAAATACAGAAAAGGATAGAAAACAAGGCTGGCTCTATGAAACTGCCTTCCATTTTGGAGCTTGTCTTCCAGGACATGTACATACCTGTAAGTTAATTTCCTACTTTAGCGACTCATTTCATAACTACATACTCAGCATTTATCTTTATGCCAAAAACTGCATAGCAAGTAGCTGTTGTACCATGATTGTCTACTGAAATTATATTTGGTTTTTAAAATTATCCATTCCATTTCCAGCAGAAAACTGCAAATTTTCCACATTAAAAAAAAAAAAATGTAGCAATTGGACTTCTGTGGCAAAGATGCAACATCTAAGATGAGATCTGACACTGAAGTTTTACCAAATTTCTTGTAATATTGCAATAATAACATTTCAGAAGACTCTGAAAGTAAGACTACTTGGAAGCCACAATGCTGACTAATTCAATCCATAATGCCCACAGATTTTTTTAACAAATGTATGAATGGCATTATAATGCAAGGCAGTTGCTAACGACCACATTACTTATCATGAGTCTTATTTTCTTTATGTTTCTAATTTCCAATTTTCAGAGTAATTTCCAAGTTGAACAATACATTCCTCAAATAAAACCAGGCTGAACAAAAATACATTTGTTTTCAAATAATAACTTATCCATTAAAGTTCTACAAGCTATGCTATTCAGGAGTATCAATTATATTAACACAAAACTCTTCACATTTTATTCCCCAAGAATGTAGGTTACAGAAAAATAATTAAAAACCTTCAAAACTGGCAAACACTAAAGATAGTAATTTCAGATTGAAAGCTTAAGGGACTGACAAATTTACATTGCATGTGAAAACTTCATGTAAACTGGCCATCTCTAATCCAGTAGTTTTGCAGCTGGAATACAAGATTAATTCAGAGTCATCTCATTACCCAAAAGTCATTTCTAAAGAAAAGGCAATTTAGAATAGAACAACAAGAATTAGAGCTGAATAAATCAGCATTCAAAAAATATAAACAGCTTTCAAGTTCAATACATTGGAAGATCAGGCAATGACAGTAGATTATTAAGATCTGAGGTGCTTAATTTGATGTAAACAGTGTTATTGCACACCAAAATCAAGGAAAATAAAGTAAAATTGGGAAATATATTTTCTGTGTTTTCTTAACAGAAAGAGGATTAAAATGCCAAAAAGCACTCAAAAACCACAATCTAAAAGCTATGTAGTACAATGTGCAAAGATAGAACAAAAAAATTATCTGTTTTACCATGAATACCAACCCAATATGGAGTAAGTTATGTTTTACTTGATTCAACCATCCCTTTGGATCAGTACAACTTCGCACATACTCCACTGTCACAGGCACAGAGATGTTATCAATCACCTCACAGACCAAAAGACTCACACAACAGCACCTGCACTGCTGTGCCTACAGCTGCACTGCTGCACTCCTGGACACACATGAGAAGCTGCAGGTCACCTGAATATATGTTTTAAAATCATTTGTGCTTCTGGGAACCTCACAAGGAGATCTTTTAGAGGCTGGTGAATAAACTTGTGGCATCCATGACTTTGAGTCAGCCATTACGCTTCCTTTTTTTAATACTAACAACCTTATTTCTACTATACAAAAACATCCCTTAGACCTATTACAACTCTACTACAAGCAAATGCTGATTTTTTTTTTGCTGACTTTTCTTCACAGTTCTACACAATCCTCACATGTGTAAGAAAAGAGAAAAAGCTCTGAACTTCAGAGAGGTACCAGAAAGAGAACCATGTGAAAGCATTTAAAAGTATTAAACAATTAAACAGTTATTTCAGTGCTTTGCATACATAAAGAAAAAGCTTCTGTAATGTCATTATCCAGAAATGTATTGCTTAAGAAAGCCTGACAGTAATTGCATTTAGCACATGGCTATTCAAACAAGTCTAGTCACCCACAAAAACAATTTAAAAATACTGAATGTGTCACTCAGGAACTGATTCACACTTTAGAAACACTCATACAAAATAACATAGCAAGTTTTTAAGAAGAATGTAATGGCTTTTCCTGCTTCATTCCATGAGAGGTCCATATTAGTATAGTGGAATTACTGATGTTCTATAGGGAAAATGACAGTACATAGACTAAGATGTAAGGAAAAATAGTTTGGTAGACTTCAAAAAGTAATTAAAAAATCAAATGAAATAATAAATGACATCAGTAAATCCTTCAAAAATGCAGTCCATATAACTTACAGTTATGGTATAGCATGACCTAATCACAACCAGCTGCTCAGCCTTGTATTTCCTCTGTGCCCCAGATCCAGCCCTACCAGTCTAGATGGAACTTATGACCAATCAATATTGCTTTTAATAGGTTTATTAAAAAATACTAAACAACTGAATATGGCACTGAATATGGTAAAGTGGCTATAAAATAACAAAAAAAGCAACATGCTCCCCATTTTTCTTCACAGGCTTTTTTCAAGGCAACTACCGTAAGACACCATTAAAAGTTTCAAATATGACTATTAGTGGTTGTTTTCACATGTACATTGGAGTAAAACCATGTCCTATAAAGCACTAACTACTGACTTCTCACACTTCATTAAAATGAAGCACATTGACAATGACCATCTTGTACTTAAAGCAGGAGGTGGAAAGAAAAGCATGCAAAACATACGACACCAATAATTCCATAAAGACACTTGCAAATGTGAATACAAAAGGTATCATGTTCTCCATCACAAAGATGTTCCAAGTTTCATGAAGTTCAGTAGTTGATACTGTTAGACTACTGTTAACTACAAAGTTATTTTAAAAATACTTCTATTTCTAAATCTAGACACTTAGACAAAATGCATAAGTATAGAATTAAACATAGAATTGGCTGTAGTTACCTGTTTTGAACCTACTTAAATGTAAACCTACCACCACTACAGAAATAGACCAAGCAGGATATTGCACCTGCCACTGATGGAAATGCTAAAGAATTAATTTTACATAAAAAAGGAAATATTCTTCCAATGATGGAATCTTCTCCAAGTCCCTTCCCTGGGACCCATACTGCAGCTGTCAATTTTTTCATTCCAGAGAATTCATGACATTCTGAAATTCTGGGTTTGATCCACTAGAAAGATATCAAATAGGAAACCTGGGTCTGACCATATGTACTGTCATGAAAAAAAATTCAACTACCACATATTCTGAGTAGAAGTATATTTAGGACCTGGTGTTCCCAATTTGAAACAACCTGTGTCAAAATCAGAGATATAAGGCTGTTGGCATCAATGTCTTTATCAAGATGCAGAGGAAAGCTTTTAAACCAGCAGACTGATACAAGTATTTACTCTGAGCTAGTTACTGAAAAAAAAAACAAAAAAACAAAAGACAAACAAAACAGTGACTGCACAAAAAACGTGCTTTGTTTATATAAAATTCTTTGCAACTTTCTTCATTTAAGCATATTAAATCTTTGTATTTAAGCAACCCACAAGACATGATGAAAATTATTGAAAGGATATGGAATAAATGCAAATCTTGAAAATTTTGAATCATTATTTAGAAAAAGGAAAACTCCATGATGGCAGAATCAGTCATGAAGTGAAAGAAATCAGGAAAGGAATAAAGGGATCTAGGAGGAATAGGAAGGAAGGATGTCCCATGGTCTAAAACCATTTCACCATCATTCTACACAAGTATTTGCACAATACTACAACCATTTCTGTAGAGGAGATGATTTTCAAAATATTTCCATAGCAGTGTAGTATCTACTCA
The DNA here is from genome assembly GCA_013397375.1 of Toxostoma redivivum. Classification (NCBI taxonomy): domain Eukaryota; kingdom Metazoa; phylum Chordata; class Aves; order Passeriformes; family Mimidae; genus Toxostoma; species Toxostoma redivivum. The sequence continues at coordinate 367,055 of VXBI01010439.1, read as the reverse complement.
CCTCTTGATTTCATTATTAATGAGCAATTTCTTAATCTATTGTAGACCAATGTTGTTGGAGGCCAGCACCTATCAAAAATCAGCAATGATGCAGTCCTATAAGCTGCATAGACTAGGAGGTCACAACAGGTAGGTGTTCAACGAGACCTCTTGCTCCCCACAAGTACATACTGTCTAAACATTTTTCACACTGAACACAGCTTCAGATGACTAATGAGAGCTTCTCCCTGATACCAGGCAACAGCCAACTGGAAAATACAGGAAGGCTTGTTCTCTTAATACCACTATGATCAATTACATGAAAATCTGGAAACGAAAAGCTAAAAAAAAATCTGGTATGTTGGGTTGACCTTGGCTAGATGCCAGGTGCCCCCCAAAATGCTCCACCATTCCCTCATCTCAGCTGGACAGGGGAGAGAAAGTAAGATGGAAAACAAGGAGAGAAAAGGCAGTTTACTAAAGCAGAAATGAGAGGTCATACATGCATACAAGTAAAGAAAAAAAAGCAAAAGGTTTTATTTGCTACTCCCCATCATCAGGAAATGTCTGGCAACTTCTGGCCTGTGAAGCAGGGCTTCAGCACACATCATGGCTGCTCCAGAAGGCAAATGTTGTAAATAACAAATGCCTCCAATTTCTCCTTTTCGTAGTTTTTATATATGAGCTGACATTTGGTATGGAATATTCGGCAAATTTGGGTCTATTGTCCTAGTGTGTCCTACCCCAAGATCTTTCCCACATCAGCCCACAGATGAGAGGTGGAATGTTGGAGAGACAGTGCTGATGCTGTGCCAGTGCTGCTCAGCAATAGCCAAAACTCTGGTGTGTTACCAACACCAAAGCAAAGCACAGCACTGTGAGGGCTGCTATGGGGAAAACAAACTCCCTCTCAGCCAGACCTATTAACCTTGATGACAAAACACTCAGATTAATGTAACTTAAGGCAACTAAATAGCCAGTAGATAGAAAAAAGGCCCTTTTGGTCAGTAATTCAGCCCACCTAAAATCTGAGCGTTCTGCTTGTGGTTACACAGAGAGCTCAGGATATCCATGGCTCTGAGTCTGGCATTCAGTTTTGTGAGATGAATGCCAACCAAGTCCAGAAAACCCAAGCAGTGGTGAAAACAGAGTGTAGAAACAGGCTGTATCACTTCAGAACTTGTGAAGTAACCCTGGAACAGAGCTAGAATGCTTGTGAGACAAGATTAGTCAGGCAAAACTAAGCAACTGCTGCTTGGAATACTAACACTGGGAAATTAAATCTTCAGCAACATCAGAGAACTTGAAAATGCTGCAAACAGTAAAGGCTACAAAGCAACAGAGAATAAGCCAAGAAGTTTTACAGCTTCTTCTTGCTCATAGAAGTATACATTTTATTTTAAAATCTTGATACAAAAACAGATAGAATTTCCTTTCCAAAGTTACAGCATCCAGGCTCAGAACCCTTGAATTCTTCTAGAGAAGAAAATAAAAATGCTAATAACCCTTCTGCAATTACTGTGCTCTTGGGTTTCTGTTTCCAGTGGTTGGCAACAAACTAGCATTTAGTTGCTTAGAATTTAAAGATGCAAAGTAAATCAATTCAATGACATGAGGCATTGAGCTAATATTCCCTCATTTTGCTCCTATCACATAAGAGCAATACCAAAGGGTGAATTCAAACAGTCTAAAACCCTTTTCTTTGTCTCACTGTAGCCTACACACCATGTTACATTAAAACAAATAGGAAGTTGAATCTCTCAGGACATTATATATGCTATACATATTCATGTCTTTATACTTTACTTTTAAATCACTATTGACTTTCTGTGATATTCACTACCAAACAGCAAATGCTGCAAAAATTCAGCCATGGAGATTAGTATGATTGATGACTGCTGTACCTTCTCCCAGATAATGATGGTCACTGTGACAAAAACCAAACAAACAAAAAAACCAACAAACAAAACAAACCCTAAGGAAAAAAACAAATTTAAAAAAAGTAACAAACACCCCTTCTTTTATTATCTTGATCAGCAGTTACCTCCTATTTTGTGCCAGGCCAAAAA